>ML685790.1:2771666-2833248 GCA_007922175.1 Pelusios castaneus | reverse complement strand
ATCCACTCTCACACAGCTCAAGCTATTTTCCCAGACTAGATATTGTACTTAGTCTTCCCTTGTTGTGTTCATAACAGCTCTTCAGATCAATCTCTGCTGAAAATACAGCCAATTTTCCTAAATTGAATTTGAGCAGCTGATCAAACTTCAGAGCCCCTTCGAGACATTATTTTTGAAAAAAGACAGGTGTTGCATGCCAAAGCCATGACTCAACCACAACTCTCCAGATGTTACTAACATAGCCCAAAACTCACTGCTCACTTTCAATGTCTGTTGAAACACAAAGTATTAAAGAGCTCTTCCAAGATTTTCAATGAAACCTGGTGTCTCTCTCCTCCATTCCATACCTGGGTAACACCTGTAGCCCTGGCTGCATGATGGAAGAGGATCCCAAGCCAGAGGGAAGATGAATATAGAACAATTTATTTTTTTAACCTGTTGATTTTTAAGTAACTCATTATTCAAAAAACATTGGACATGTGACTCTACATCATCTGGCTATGAAATTCACCTACCTTGAAGGCCACCTGATTTATGTGGTAGGGCTAATTAACTGCACTGCTATGCACCTTGTTTCGACAACACAGTGATCATTTTAGAAGCCAGCTTTATAATGCTTGTCCTTCTATATTTAAAATCATTCCCCAATTTCTGCTATCAATACATTTGGAATTTTGTAATTGGGATCATCAGGTTAGTTTGGAAACTGGAATGATCATACCCGTTTAACTTCAGAAGGGGCTGAGGACATGATACAGTTCAAGAACAAAAATACATACCAAAATATCACATAACAGCCAGAATGACAGATCAAACTGCAGTACAGGGAAACATTCAGGACAGCCTTACATAACAATAATGTATTTGAGGAACTGGGCTTGCAGATGCATCTTGATTTTGGGGAGAAGTTGGAGCTCCAGAGGATAGCACAGACATTGGTACTAAGTAAAGAACTGATCAGAAAAAGGATTCACGGCGACTGTTTTTCAGAAACAATGCAAAGACAAAACTCCCATCACAGTGTCCTTAGTTCTAGTGTCAGATTTTCACTCACTGTATTTTCTCTTCTATTTATCCATTTACCTTTATTTTTTGCTCTCGATACAGTTATATGCACACATGTAGTTACTAAATCATATAATGATCATCAGTTTTATATAGCATTTTGTAGTCAATTTATTCTGTAGAAAACTTTTTCAGAAATTCATAAACCATTAAATACAAGGAAAATCAGTTTTAAAAGATATTTTTTAAAAAGCATACAAAGTGACCTGCCTGTTCAGCATGTTTATAGAAATTCGTACCTTAGCTCTATCTGACCAGCCAAACGACTGCACAGTTACATCCAAACGTTTCACTAACAGTTTTCTCCGAACCTCATACTCGTTCGCTATGGCTTGGTTAATTGCTTCGATTTTTTCCTGAAATGAAGATTCACGAGTGTGACACACACTTTAAATTACTTTCTAATTGCAACAACAAACAACAAACATTGGGGTATACACATCCTCAACGCCCAGTTCCTGTGGTTGTGCTCCAGTCATGGAACTGGGCTCCAAATGCCAGCCCCCGCCATCCACTGCTTCCCTCAAGGCCATGAAAGCTGCTTCTTCAGGGCAGCTCAAATACAGCCATCCATCGGCACAGTGTTCAATATTTTTCATAAGGTACAAAACACACTTCTATACCCTGCACTTTTTTCAACCTGTTGGTTTACTTCCTCCAAACTTTTCCAGCGCAAACAAGAAAGGAGGAGAAAAATTTGAACAAGCTATAAGCTCAAGGAAATGCCAGGATTTATACTTTAAAGGGCTAGGGAACCTGAAGTCCCCAGCTCCACAAAACCAAAATAGTGTCTTTAAGACAGCAAGAGATGTGGCACTAAGAATAAAAGCCAGTATTAGATGATTGTTTGAAATACTGTATGAAGATCTTGATTAGAATCCATGATGCAGCACAGACAAAGCAGTCTTGTGCAGCAACAAGACAATCCTTTATGATTCATAATCAGAAAAAAAGACATCACAGAAAGCCTTAGCGGACACTATGGCTTCTCAGGCTGGCAAGCAATGGTCACTACTAGGAGTTCTCTATCTTTTCCCAGGAGTCTGTACTCACAGATCTGTTGTAGTGTGCTTCCTTGGATAAGAAAAGTTACCTAAAACTCATTACAATTCTTATTTTAAAACGATTTTTCACCAAAAAATATTTCATCAATATGAACGAACCCTTCATGTTAATGAAAAACTATCCTTCTCTGTCCTCAAAATAAACACAAGATTAAAAAAATCTAAAGCACAGGAAGTGTTTGGTGATGTTACCAGACACAGGAGACAAGAAGTCTCTTCCACACCTGCTTCCTTACCCAGTGAGCTGGTCCCAATGGTTTCTTCAGTAAAGGTTTTCCAACATGGTCAGGTGGAACCTTTGCTAAGGTTTCTTTTAGCTGTAATAAAATATATTGTGAACATGCTACACTGGCCATAAACATTGTTTTTCAAAGATTAGATTTAGATAAGGAGAGATTGGGTGTTATATAGAAAACAAGGGGACATTTTGTTTTGACACAGGGCTTTCTAAAATACATTGTGCCGTATAAAGAGGCAGTCAACAATGAATTACAATTGTGCCTGAAAATGCTTAACTCTTACTGTTACAAGTAATACAGTACTCTAAGCTAAAAGACAGAGAAAATACATATAAAGATCAACAGACACCATTATGACCTCAGAGATGGGAAAGATCTGTGATTAAAATGGAAAATCATACATATGATGAGATCCATCACCCTTTAAACACAGAGTTTATCCTACATATAATTAGCTCCATAGCCTTTCTTTATTTAAAGTTTTCAATTCCAGAATATGTTTCATATGAAGTCTTCATAGGAGGATCTACAAAGGGTTCTTCTTGTAATAAAAGAGAAATTCTTCAATATGATCACTTAAATTATATGAGGATCGAATAATTTGTGTGCAGTTACTATACCATCTTTCCCATCTCAAAACTATTAAGGACTGCGGGTATAGAAAATGGGATAAAAAACACTTGGATGGATGGAAAAGTGGATCAATGAGTCACAAAGAAATTGCTTCTTTCCATTATTGCAAGTCATGTTTCTGAATTTATGCAACTACTCTCTTCAATGGTCTACAAAACATAATGTCCTGGTTTCCCAGTGGGACTGATTCTAAAATCCCTCTCAAATCAATAGGAAATGCAGGTGAACATCATCTCCAAAAGTAATGCCTCAAATAATGCCACTGTAATCAAAGAAGTGATGCTTTTTCCAACTAACACTTGGTTTTTCTTGGTAGTTTTAAATTTTGCTTAATGATTTCCTACTAGGTGGTAATTTGTACATTGCATAAAGCACAAACCCATTTCAAGCAAATATGTTTTCACCTTTTCAATATACTAGTAAGTATATCCCTAGACCTCACTTAAAATTTGGAAAAAAAATTCTGTCCATTTCACGTGCCATTTACAACAGCCAGAATTGTATGACAATGTTTTTCTGATTTGCAAATGTTGCCATTCTAAAGAATGGAAAATTGGACTTCTAATGAAAGATTTCTCCACTTCTAAATTCTAGATAGATGTCTGTAACAGTCAAAAAACGAATGATTATATAAGTGCTACTTATTACTACACACATCTCCAATTCATACCTGCTTTGTTTAGGGGGTTCAAAGAGCCCAGTACATCCAGAACAGCAGAACTAAGTTGATTTAAACAAGCTGTATATTTGTCATATACATCACTAACAAAACTGACATCTACAGTAAGCTTTGATTTACAACAGTAATGACATTGGAATGCACAAGTCAGAAAATTAAATGTAGCATCTGAAATCGAGCTGTGAAATTAAATTTCACACATTAAAAACAAGAAAATCGCTAGGTTCTTTCGCTAGGTGTCACTATCATCATTGCATATTCAAGTTCAAACGTTTCACATTTATGCTATTTTAGCTTTTGCCTTTAATTCAGCTTTTGTCAATGAAAATTGACCACTACACTTCACTCTTGTTTATAATCAGTGTTAAACCAGCTTCATTTTTTGGTTTCTAAATACTACCACGATGTTATAAAGCTTGCATTGCAAATACTGCAAATTCTCTGAAAAATAAAAAAAAAGTCCTATGGCACTTTTAAAGACTGAAGAATGTATTTAACGCACGAGCTTTTGTGGGAGAAATCCAACTTATTTTTTAAAAAATTCACTAACATCTCTTGTTAGGCTTTCAGTCTGTTTTTACTACAAGACAACTTTGGGCCTCGAATTGATTTAACAGCATCCCTTTTAGCTCAACAGACTTAGTGTTTTCTGTTATTCAAAAAATGCCACCTTTGTGTCGTAAATGAAGTAAAGAAATGATAGGGAAGTTAATTATAAAATTCTAAAAAAGGATCAACTCTATATAATGCCATTTTAACATAAAAAAATCTGATCATACAGATAAATACAAAGAATTATCTATAAATCACCTTCCATCAGAGAATGTTAATAAGTTCATCCTTATGAGATAAAGCATTTTCTCCATTTTACAGACGGGAAAATGGAGGCACAAGATCTTAAACTGATTTGCCTACAGTATCAAATCCATGACAAAGCCCGGAATAGAACTGTGATCGTCAGAGTCCTCATCATCTTTTCCCTCCTCAATGAAGGTAATTGCTGGAAAAGAAGTTCGGAAAGCCAAATTCTCTTTAAAGACTTCCAAATAAGTCATTTCTAGCCACTTTGACTCAGTGGAAGTAGAAACTACTAAAAGATGAACAAAAGATTTCTGAAAAAGAGGTTTTTGCGACCTTAGTAATTAGAAAGTTGTTACATTTTTGTTTTAAAAAAAACCAAACAAGACCTACAGTTACTATAACAACCAAAAAAAGTGTTTTCCTATATTTTTTCCTAGTTTCATTTCACAACAAATTTGGTTTCACTGTTTCTCCTGTGTAGTCAACTTCCCCTTTGCATTTGGGTCTTCCAAAGAGCAAAAGGGAGAACACACTTTATTTATTTATTGATTGATTGATTGATTTTTAAAGAAAATGTAAAGCCACAAGAACTGATTCTGGACTAAGTGTTTACTTGAAACTAATTTTAACTGATTAGATTTCAAGGAGATGGGTCCCTTCAAAAAGGTTCTTTATATATCTACGTAGTCGCTGGAAACAAGTTTCTCCTTAACTTACCTGCCAAGACCTAATTCAGTGGTTCTGAGAGTCCCTAGCAGCAGATAACAAAAGACCGAGAGCAGCATAAGGAATACAGCATCCTTCATGGTAATGAAAGGCAATGATAGCCACAGCCTTTGCACAAGATACACAGAACCCTGACCTCAGTTCTTGGAAGAAGCCCTGCAGTACACCTTTAACATCTGCAAGTTTTTTGTGACTCAGTGCATTTTGTAAGCCATATTAACCCCTCAATACTAGGAAAGTTACACAAGAGGGAATGGAGCTAATTTAAATGAAAGCAATAATATGCCAATATTGTATATTTGTTCTTTTCAATCTTACCTTTTTTTCAATTCCACTGAAGAACTGGAACATAGTTATGTTGGCTGGAGGCTTGGACATGCCTAAAGCAATACATATGCCTTTTAGCTCTTGAAAGACCTCGCTACCAGCTGCTTCTTGTGCCTTTTTTGGAGGGGCATTCACACACAGCATTCTGGCAGCTTCCAGTTCTGAGATGAGGTATGCTGGGGCAAGAAAATTAGATTTCAGAGCAAGATACATCCAATTTTAAAATTACTCAGAACTAAAGCACTTACAAGTGATAAATATACAAATTGAGCATTTTAGAAAGATTTATTAATGTAATTTTTTTAATCCAGTGAAAGTTCATAAGAATCACTGAGCAAAAGCATGGAGTTCTGAGGTGACCACCAAGGAGGAGCTGTAAGGTGCGGGCCTGGTACAGTCTTGAGAGTAACCCCACTCCACTTAACTTTATTATACTGTCTAACATAAGATGACTCTTTCCCTGCAAGGCCTTTGGAGAGTGAGCAGTGGTGATTGGCTTTAGAACCAAGATGATAGGACTCCCTAAAGTCTTAGGTCAAAAAGTGGGGAGGCTGGAAGCTAGAAATATAAATGAAAGGCTGGTACAAAATTATACTAGCTAAATGGTTAACCTTTTTACATCCCTATGTCCCACTCTTAATTCTTTTTTACTGGATACTGCAAATAAATGGCTGGTAAATTTTTTGAAGGCCTTCCAGTGTAATAGGACTCCTTTATTTGGATTCTGGCCTCCCTTCGAAATGTAACAGAAAACATGTAGGTGAAATTCTTAAGAATTAATGGAAAACGTATTTACTCTTTGTGGGAAACAAATACCACCATTCTATCCTTGAAGCATAAAAAGGAACAGGAGCGGGAATCCCTGAATGACCAGGCTTTCATGAGAATGTTTCCTTTAACTTACTGAGCAGCAGGAGGCAGTTCTTCTGGCTAAGAAGCCGTTTTGTCACATCTCCTGATGTCAGTGATGCATATGGGCAGTTCATTTCCCCGAGCAGTCCACTCACTTCAAGTTGGAACTCTTCTGCTTCATTTGGACCTTAAAAAGCAACTTACTTAATCAATTCAAATGCTTAGCTTCCTGATTTTGTGATTATAATTAAGTAGGAACAATAGGGTTTTTGGTTTCGATTAAAAAGTTGTGACTGCTGCAGCAGATGCTAAATTATTATTAAAATATTGCTATGGGTGCTAGCCACAGAAATCCTTTGGGTTTTCAAATCTTGGGACACAGCATGACTGATTAGAGGACAAGTAATTCCTCAGTGATTTTCATTTATGCTTCCACTTGCTTTCTCTCCCAGTCCAGGGATTTTTCACTTAGTAGCTATATAAAGCACAGAAGTTGGAACTAAGGATATCAAAAATACCAATCCTGAATGTGTGTGAAATTTTAGCATCACTTAAATATCAGAGCAACAGACATCTTAGATTTAGATGATTTTGACTGAAATAAATAAAAAAGAACTGCTGGATAGGAAAAGGCAAGAGTACCACAAGCCTGTCCCTTTAAGTTAACATTTATGACCCTCATCTACTTGCCTTAGTAGGGGAAACATTCAAGTAGCTTAGGCTCAACGTTTAGATTGCCAAGAATGTTTCCCTGTGCTAGAGCCCAAGAACTAGAGTGGCATTAAAATAACTTTACATCATACAATCTGAGTGAAATACAAAATGTGAACAGGAAAGAAAAAAAAAGAAAGCTAAAAATTAGAGCATTTAAAAAAGGACATCAACTTGAAAATATTCTTTGTGAGCCCAAACCAGACAAAATAGGATACCACTTACTTAAAAACATAAATCCTAAATATATGTCTATTGCCCAAGTTCCAGAGAATTTAGGAATAGGCATGAAGATCCAGCTCAGTTCTATTTTTACTCGGCCCTTAAAGTGGGAACCTTATAACATGCAGCATCTCACTGCTTCTACTAATAATATATTCTCATTAAAATGAATAAAATACAGAGAGAAGAGAATTATTAGGAAGAATATGCTAAAGAAAGGAAGTAGTGATGGAAAAGGCTGAGAAAAGGAACAGTGAAAAAAAATAATGGAAAATACAGAAAAGTCTGTAACTGAAAAATTAAAGAAAAATATTAGGTTAGGTATTCCTTGTAATAATCGTAGGCACAAAAGTGTACACAATTCCACAAATACTCAGAGTTCTGTTCGATATCTGTTCAAGATACACTTTACCAGAATCCATATTTTAAGTCTAAAGAATGCCAGAGCATTGAAAACGCAACAAAATTTTAAACGTTTTCTTGGATGTTTTATTTAGCTTCCTCCCCATCAAAGTTCAAAAATGATGAAGAACTTTAGATGTCCATGTCCTCCTCCACACAGCATTTCATAATACACTGTTTGTTTTCCCTTTAAGAAAATCAAGAGTAAATAGGAAAGTGAGGAAAATCTCTAGTAATTAGAACATTCCCTCTGGAATTTTAAATATCAAAGAGTTTTTAAAAGTTATTTTGAAATGTTTATAAATAAAACTTTGTTTTCTCCAAAAATAAGAAGCCTGTTCAATGACTGAACACTAACTGAGTCCTGTGGCACTTTTAAAGACTAACAGATTTATTTATCGCATGAGCTTTCGTGGGAGAAATTCCCACTTCGTCAGACGCTTTGAAGTGGGATTTTCTCCCACGAAAGCTCATGAGATAAATAAATCTGTTAGTCTTTAAAAGTGCCACAGGACTCTGTTGTCTTTCTACAATAGACTAACACGGCTACCCCTTTGGAATTTGAACACTAACTGATCCTTCACTCAGATGAAAGGAAAAGCTTCAGTAAAAAGTTTCACCCACACTATGAATTTAGCTTCTGTTGGATGCACACTGGGTCAGTTTGAAAAATGAGGTGGAAAACATCCAAAAACCGACAGGATGCAGATAGCACTCTGTGATACAATTGATTTATCAACTGTCAGCTCAAATCTATAGAACACATACCTAAAAAAGTGTATTAACTGTACAATGTTGCTCCTGGGGCTGCAGTTACTTACTGTTGGTTGCTTGCACATTTTCTTCTAGTTTACAGAACAGCCTTAACTCTGATACCAGCCAAGCACAAAGTTTGGTAAATTCAGGGGAACTGGCTCCACCAGAGGCTGCTTGAGTCAGAGCTCCGTCTTCTAACAATGGACCTTTGTAACTGGCAAGGAAAATTTAAAGCACAACTTATTAAGCTTGTAACATTATGGCTGAACTCTGCTAAGAATTTTTTTAACCTCTGTGCACATGTAAGGAGCATCACCATTATATCAGATATGTTGAAGATACAGGGAAATGTCACACAAATTCATGAGTTTAACTACAGGGAAAGAGCACATTAAAAACATTTGAGGAAAACAAGTATGACAAGAGTCAAAATGTTTTCATCTTGAGCAATAGTACCAAAATGAGGAGAGCAACTTCAATCATAGATACTAGTTTATTGATCTAGTCTCCCCCTGCTATTCTGAAGTATCTCTCTGGAATTATTGCTTCATAATACGTTGAGTAACTAATACGCAATAAATACATTTATTAGTCTCTAAAGCTGCGTCTACACTGGTAAATTAAGTCGACTTAAGCAAAAAGTCGACTTAATTTACCCTGCGTCTACACTACAGTTTCCTTAAGTCGACTTAAGCAGCTTGCTTAAGTCGACTTAAGGAAAATAAAGTCAACTTAATTAAACTTAAGTCGACTTTATAACACCACCTTTCTATTAGACCTAAGGCTTACGTCGACTCCCTAGAGTCGACTTAAGCCAGTGTAGATGTGGGGTAGCCCTAAGTCGACTTAGGGCTACCCCAGGGCTACACCAATGCCCTCCTTGCCGGGGGGGGCGGGGGCCACAGGGGGAGCCTGGCATGCCCCCCTACAGGACAGGGCAGAGCCCTGCCCGCCCTGCCACCATGCCCTGCCAGGGTCCCTGTCCCCGTTTGCCCCATTGTACCTAGGTACAATGGGGCAAAGGCTGAGCCTCCTGGCATTGGGCAAGGGGTGCCCCCCCTGCCCCCATGGACCTCCCCTAGGTCCCCCTAAGCCTCTAGAAGTCGACGTAGGCGTCCAGTATGGATGCTTTAGGTCGACTTTTTAAGTTCCCCCCTAAGTCGACTTTAATTTTAAGTGTAGAATCACTAAGTCGACTTAGTTAAGTCGACTTAAATTAACAAGTGTAGACATAGCCTAAACGTGCCACAGGACTCCTTGTTTATTTTGCTGAACTAGACTGAAATGGCTACCCTTGTAACGTAACACCTAACTATTATACTGCCTTTTTTTTTTTTGCTTTTTTTTTTTTAAATATTGCCCACGTCATTTGCTTTCAGACAATACAAAACCGAAACACTGGACACAGATGTTATAGAAGTAGTGAAGTAGAAATAATTTTCTGTTGAATAATGACTTTAAAATGAAAATTAAAGAGGTGAATAAAAGTTAGTTTCTGTGTGGTGAACTATGAGCCAAATTCAGTCCTGGCATAAGGAGGCACAATTCTACAATGGGAGTTGCAAGGGCTAAGTCAAAGCTGAATCTTACTCAACTCTAAATACAACACAGCCTAGTTATTTACTGGTTTAAGAAAATAGGGTTTCTGGACAAAAATCATTCCCTTCACTTTATAAAGGCACAGACTGCAACTTATACTCTGGCAAATATAAAAACGTACTAGGCTGTTTTGACGTAATATATCCAAGCTGAAAAGGAATCAAAGAAACCTCAAGAACAATTGAAGTTACCCTGATACCTTGGAGAAGTAAAACCTCAACTGAGTCCACTTTGACAGAACTGGGGCAGTTAACTCTTGATAGCTGTCAAAGATGACAGATGTCTCAACCAGCATAGTCTGGTTCTGATCCTGCAAAGATTTGGGTTATTGCTCACAGGGTGTAAAATTACAGACCTGAGGACGTCTTTGCAAGATCTGGGCCTGAATAGCTTATAAAAGTGAAAGGACCACTTTCTGACTTCCCTAGCAATTCTCTCTTCACTAGAAATGCCATTCCAGCTATCATCTCTCTGATAACCTGGCTCCACTTTTAGCTAACAATTTAATCTGTGGATTACTGACAGAGACTTCAGTCACAGCACACATGCTTCTGTCCCTCTTCCCCTCCAGTAATGTACAGCAACCAGAGCAAGGACTTCTGCTGCAACCTTATAATCCAGTTTCATGTTGTTACTCTTCAGTCCAAATGGATAGATAATGCCATACTGAGCCAAAATCTGCCCTCCATTACATCTCTGTAACATCTTACTGACACTGAAATGTGAACCAGTGTACTCCCTGAATAAAGAATTTGGCCCAGAGTGCTATAAAGACGACCTGGAAAAGAAAAAAAAATGGCTGGCATGCTTTTATTCTTCTTCATAATGTATAAAGCCTACACATTTTCCTCCCTTCACTGAAAAAGGTTTCTCTCCTGCTTACCCCTTCCTCCCCACCCCCACACACCCCTGTTGGCCTGAAAGCCTTTGTTGATTAAAAAACTAAGTGATGACATGACAAGAATCAAGGGAATGAAAGTCAAGTAACTTAATGAAGAAATTAATTTTAATTAGACGTAACATGTTAAAGCTCTTTGGTTTATTTATCTTTGTTAACATCAACTTGACTTCAGTGTCTAATAAACATTTTGTAGAAAGACAACAGAGTCCTGTGGCACTTTTAAAGACTAACAGATTTATTTATCGCATGAGCTTTCGTGGGAGAAAATCCCACTTCGTTAGTAAGGAATCCCCTGTTAAAGATTCAACTAGAAAGGAAGGACTATCCCTTGGTAAGGGTGCTAGCCTGAGACTTGGGAAAATTATGTTCAGTCCCTGCTCTGCCACAGACTTCCTGTGTGACATTAGGCCTCAGTCTTTCTATGCCTCAGTTCCCATCTTTAAAACAGGTACAACAGTACTCCCTTACTCAGTGAGGTTATAAACATATAAGGATTGTGAGGCCCTGAGTATACCTCTACACTTCAAACACTGCAGCTGCACCCCTAGAGTGTTTCACTATAGACCAGGTGTAGGCAACCCCTGGCACGTGTGCTGATAGTGGCACGCAAGCCCATTCAGAGTGGCATGTGGCATCCTTTGCAGCACCACAAAAACTGCAATGCCTGCCACCGAAAGCCACTCTGGGCAGCTTCTTTCGGGTGTAGCTGGGGCGCAGGGGGTCTCTACCATGCTCATGCCCCCACGTGCCGTGGGAACAAGCTGCCCGAAGCAGTTCCTCTCCTCAGTGTGCCACCGCCAAAAGGAGCCACTCCAGGCAGCTCTTTCTGCAGTGTGCCTGGGGACCCCTGAGAGGAGCTGCTTCTTTCCCAGGCAAATGGCTAAGAGGAGCCATTCTGGGCAGCTTCTTTCCATGGCATACCTGGGAAGTATGTCGCCCTCACCCCCACTCCAGCCATGGTCACCAACGAATTTTCAGGCGGATGGCATATTTTTTTCAGCAGAGGGAGCCACCAGCACCAGGGAGGAAGGGCCGGTACAGGGGTTGACAAAGGTTGCTGACCCCTGCTATAGACACTACCTATGCCAACAGGGGATGTTCTCCTATGAGCGTAGGCACTCTATTTGGCCAAGAGGCGCTAGCTAGATCAACAGAAGAATTTTACATCAAAGATTAGGTTGGTTTAGCGCTCTCTCTCAATGGGACTTTTGCACTCCTGAGAGATGTAGTTATGACTGTAAGTTCCCAGTTTAGACCATCCCTTAGATGCTACGCTAATGGAGTCCAAATCAATACCATCAATAGACAGAACACCATAGCCCTGATAAGTAGAAGAACAGAACAGATATGCCATATTACATCAGAAAAACCTTCACAGAAAGAAAGAAAGAAAGATCTCTTAGTTCTGCTTCTCAGGTATTTCAAACCCTGTGAAATCAGATTTCTTCTAAAACAAAGGTTTTCAGCTGGAGAAACTGAACCCTAAATCCCACCTTTCCCTCTGGCAGTAGAGGAGCCCCTCTCCTGTGGGCGGATAAAACAATAGCAGAGTGTCACATATCAGCCACCACGTGGAAACACGAGCACGAGGAGTTTTCAGGCTCGATCCCCGCGAAAAGTGTCAAGTCACCTAGCAGACGCAGCTCCCCTCCCCTGACGGGAGCCCGAACCGGCTCTGGCTGGATGTGCAGCGCGGGGGTAGCCAGAGCCATGTGTACCCAGAGGAAGGCACCTACCCTAGATCCTCCAGGGACTCCAGAATGTCGCTCTCCATGAGCTCCAACTCCATCCTCTGCCCTGGCGCCCACCGGCCCGTTTCCTGGTGAGGGACAAAGCTGGAACCTGCACAACGAAACAGAGCCGTCAGCAGCGCACCCGCCCCTTCTCCGCCCCCCGGGCCCAGCTCCCCGCACAGCTACAGCCCCCGGCCCGGGGGCTCCGTCCGTAGCCCCGGCCGCCCCTGCTCTGCTGCCTGCCAGGCCGGGTCCCAACCCCCAGGTCCCCGCCCGATCGCCCCCAGCGACCACCTCCGCGGCCCGGCCCCGCGCCAGGGGTCCCCCCGAACCCCACGCACCCTGCGCAAGCAGCTACCGCCGAGCCGACTGCCGGGTTGGCATGAGGGGGAGGGGAGCAGGCCCCCGGCCTGACCTCTCACCCGGCCCCAGGAGCTGCCCCGCACGCTGCCTAACTCACATCACCGCCGTCTTTTAATGCCTCCGCTGCTCTGTTTCTCGTGCAGTGGGACTGGCCGTCGTTTCTTTTTTTTTTAAAAAAAACTTCCTGTTTTTTTTTTTTTTAAATAGCAGAAACGGCCCCGTGAAGAAAAATATTTTTGTCAGGCAGCGCTTGGGCAGCCCTGGGCAGAAGGACCCCGTTGAAATGTGGAGAGCCCCCACATTGCGTTCCGTACGCAAAATTCGTGTTTTTTTTCCGGAATCCTGACCCCCACCCCCGCTCTGTTGCGTGTTCCTTGTTGTGGGCGGTCGGGTAAACTCGCCGCGAGCCCGCCTGCCTCAGTCGAACACAGTTGCTTCCCGGTCGGTGCCACCCGGAAGCGCAAAATCAGCCATATTTGGTGAGGGACAGGTGCCAGCTTCCTCAGTGGACACCGCGTCGTGCCCTAATACAGCGCGAGACGCGTCGGGATCCTAAGCCCCTCCCCTTGCCGTGTGCATGGTCTCGAGGCTCGCGCCGCGTTCCAGCCGGCTCAGTAACACTCCCTGGGATTTACCAGATTGCAGGGCTCGCCCTGTGCCGGGGTGGCCCTCTTCCCACCTGGCAGCGCCTCATCCCAAACCCGGCTCACACCCCGGCCCTGGTTTTGCCCCTCACCTGCTCCTACCTCCCGTTGCTTGACCGCCCCTGCCCTTCCCCCTCTCTAGTTTTTTTTCCCCTCTAAAGAGCAGCTCCAGAATAAGAAAGGGCAGAGGGCGAGGGCATTGCTTCAGCAAATGTTTCTGAGCATGCTCAGGACAACCTGGGTCGCAAATTGTGGCAAATCCTGGTTCTTTCATGCTACACACTGGCTTCAAGGCAACCAGAACCGGATGGTCCAAATCAACCATGTTAATTGCTGGCTGCTAGCCTAAGTGCCAGTAGTGCGGGCTCAGATGCATCAGCTGACTCAACTGGGAGTAGGAAGAGCAAGAGAGGAGGCGCTGTCGGGGCCCCTGCTTTGATCAGCTGGGCTGCTTGCAGCCTGTTGAATTTGATTAGATGATAATGTTGTTGCCCCCAGCTTGCCTATAACAGGCCTACATCGTTACACTCCCTCCCTCTCCAACCTCTCGTTCAGTAGTAACCGCTAAGGCAGGGGTAGGTAACCCCTGGCATGCGTGCCAACAGTGGCATACGAGCCCATTCAGAGCAGCACTCGGCATCCTCTGTGGCGCCACAGAAATTGCCATTTCTGCCACCAAAAGTCACTCCTAGTGGCTTCTTTCGGGGGTGGCTGCAGTGCAGAGGTCCCTGCCATGTCCATGCCCAGGCACACCATGTAAAGAAGCCACCCAGAGTGGCTCCTTTCTGTGGTGTGCTGCTGCCAAAAGGAGTCACTCCAGGTAACTTGGGATGGGGTCCCTAAGCATGCTGCTGAGGGGAGCCCCTCCAGATTGCTTCCTTCCATGAATGCTGCCGGCACCAGCTGAGGGTCGAGGAGGAGGAGGAGCCAGCACAGGGGTTAGCAAAGGTTGCCAGCCCCTGCACTAAGGTACTGGCTTTGTTTTTTTTTTATTTCTCACTAAGGGATTCTGGATTGGTGGTTTAGCTGGACGGGATGATGAATTCCAAGGATGAGATCACTGGAGTGAGCCTTATAAGCTGATTTTGAAAATTGTTCTGCCTTTCATTTTCAGGAATCAGGATTAGCTTGCTGTCAGATCAGAAAGAGAGAACACCCCCAGCCAGCCCAGCAGCACTCCACCAGTCAGATGGTTGGAAGAGGGAAATTGAGGAGGAGACAGCAAGTCAGCTGGACTGAGTTAGTCTCTCCAGAGAGAATGTGGATGCATTATGTCATCTTTCAGTTTCTTTAGTTACTCTTGCCTATGCCTGCTATATGCTTTACTTTTGGTTTTGTTTCCTTGTGGTTTGGTTTCATTCTTTCTCACTGACACCTCTTTCAGAGAGCAACTCACTCACTTGCCTTACTTCTATTTCGGTCTCTTTAATCTGAGGCTAAAGGTCTGGGTTCTTTTCATTTGCTGGTGCAACTTGTTGCATCTCGTGCAGTTGCTTGCTTGCAAGCTGAGCAAGTGTGCTTGCACGTGCCCTACACACTTTATCTGCTTTAAGTTGCAGGTTGAGAGAGATTCTGGCATAGTGAAGCAGAGGTGAGGGCAGGCACCACCAGAAAGCCATTAGCAGCCACGACAGCTATCTCCTGCCACCCAGTGCCCCAGCAGTTACCGGGACATGGAGCAAGAGAGCATAAACGGTCAGGACTCAGACAGCTGCCTGGAGAAGGGACTGGGACTGATGGCTGTAGTGTCATGGTTGGGAAGAAAAATTGTGTCTATACAAAGGGTCTGCAACCTGCAGTTCCAGAGCTGCATGCAGATCGTTGGCTGCCCCCTTGTGGCTCTGGGCAGGGCCATCCTTTGGAGGGTGGGGGGGGGCGGCGAGCAGGGCGACCATGTTGGGGTCTGCACCACTACCCTCCAACTGCTGTGCTTCACCCTGCTCCTGCCCCGTGGCCTTTGGCCACCAGGTGGAGCAGGAGCACAAAGCCTGGGCTCTGGGTTGGCCCTCCCTGCCCCTAGAGTAGAGCAGCCAGCCCAGGGGCAGGGTGTGGAAGTGGGACCCAGCCTCTGGGCCAGCCCACCCATCTCTTCTCCAGCACAGGGAAGGGTCTTGGGGCACCACACAGGCTGATTGGCCCCAGCCCCTGGCCCCCAGGGACAGCCCTGGCTCCATCCCCCTCCCCCCCCCCAGCACTAGGGGACCCTGTAGGCAGCCCACTCTTGGCTCTGGGCTCCCCCCACCATGACCAGAGGACTTTCCTCCATCAAGTGCTCTGGCCCAGCTCCTCCTCCTCTCCCCCTCCCCCTCCCCCAGAAGCTACATCCATTGCAGCTCTCAAAATGCTTAGTTATTGAAGGATTTTTTTTTTAATGGCTCCTCTCATCTTTTGGGTTGCTGACCTTTGGTTTACATATACACCTCTTTCAAAGGACTCAGCAGCTCACTGCTAAAATGTGTTATTCAGTCCAGCTGAGTGCCAGCAAACTGTAGACATGTTGCCAGGCAAACTAGAGTTTTTAGTCTCACATTCCTCTACAGCTGGTTTTATCACAGCTCCCTGAGACAGTGTGACTATGCAAAGACCTACCACATGATCTATCACTGCATCTTACATAACACACCACAGAAATTCTAGAGGGGGTACCTGTGTTAGTCTGTTTAAGCACCACTGAAGCTCATTCAGCTAACTGCCACAAGATGGCTCTCCATTTACACTTGTGGTGTGTGCATCAGTGAGATCAGTGAGATGAGTTAGAGTAGCATTTCCAACTGAGGAAAGATAAAAACAATGCTATGATGCAAAGGTCCTGTACCAGATATACTGTGACCCTGTCAAACTGTATTTATGGTTTCTAATACCAATTCTGCAAGAATTTGCTAGAATCAAACTGTTCCAACTGGAATCTGGTGGTGGTGATAACTTCAGAATGCCCGACTGCCTCAGTCTTTCTTCCATACTCTTGTGTCAAGCATATTGCTTTCAGAAAGAATCCCTGTAACTGATGCTAAACTCCTGGAAGTCAATTTGAGTGATCTAGCTGGCCACTTGTCACTCCCTGCTGTTATTTTTGGCACTATGTTTACTATGGCTGTAGGAAATGCAAAGCTTGACAAAGCCATTGAAGATGGTATAAAGATAGATGTCAAGCCTTCCTTCTTGAAGCTACACAATGATTGCAGTTGCATCTTCCTGCAAATATTAATCTGTGGAGCTCTGTCAGCATTCAGTCCACTGGTTATTCTTTCTGGGGCAGTGAAAACCTCAACTAGCTACCCTCTCTTTGATGAAGATTTTCAAAGGTGACCTGGGGGGTGTGGGTACACAGTATGAAGCCATCAGCTTACAAAAATGGAAGACAAAAGATGCTAACAGAGCAGAGCCGTTCTGGGTGGAGGTATACAATTTGAAGACAGCAGTGGTGAACGATGCTTTAAAGAGTGCTTTAAAGCTAGCCCTTTTTGCCATTTCTCTACTTGCTGTGCCTCTGAACATTGATGATGTGAAACAAGTGTTCTCTCACATGGACAATGTGAACTCCCAGCTCTGCAAAAGGATGAGTCAATAGACAGACCAGTATATTTCATTCTCCTTTGTGTTAAAATGACTGCGGATCTGTTGTAAGGATTTTGTCCTAACCTGGGACAGGATAGAGAGACCAAGAATGACCTTTTTTTATTTGTAAAACAGAGTCCTGTGGTACTTTTAAAGACTAACAAATTTATTCATCACAAACTTTTGACAGTATAATCGCACTGCTTCAGCTGCATGAAATGGAAACTGTTGTTATGTCAGGTAGATGTACACCTGCAGAGAAGGGTGGGTCACAAGATCACACAGTTTTACAATTGCTCTTGCGAGAGGAGGGGGGGTCCAGACACCAGCATACGCCTCCCCCAGCCATCCGGCAGCGAGGCACAATCCCAGATTTTTTTTTTTGTATTTAAAAAACCCAGCTGGACAGAGATTTAATGTCTGAAAGGAGGACATACCCAGGAAAAATCAGGTGTAGAGTAACCCTACTCTCTATGTATTTGCAGCTAACATGCCCCATTTTCCATTTCATGCATCTGATGAAGGGGGATTACACCCACAAAAGCTTATGTGATAAAAAAAATTGTTAGTCTTTAGAAGTGCCACAGAACTTTTTAGTTTTGCTTAGAAAGAGATTTAGAAACACACGAGGGGTACATATGCAGTGATCTAACTCTGGGACAGGGCACTTGGCCAGGCTCATTATAGAAACAGACTTGGGAAGCATAAATGTGGTTAATAGCATTCTTGCAGTATATTCTCTAAGGTCAGAGTCACAAAGGTATTTTGGCTTCTAAATTCCATTACGATTATTCTGTAGTGCAACCAATAGAAGTTTGGAGCCTAAATACCTTTGTGGAGCTGGCCCTGAGTGCTTTGTTTGTGTTGTGGTGGGCTCCGTACCCACAGTCCATCTCTTAGATTTAGGTCATGGCAACATGGAGACCTAGAGCACTGCAAGCCTGGTTAGACAAAACCCTGGCTGGGATGATTTAGGAGGAGTGGTCCTGCTTTTTAGCAGGGGGTTGGACTAGATGACCTCGTGAGGTCCCTTCCAGCCCTATTATTCTATTATTCTAAATCACTAGCCTGATGAGCAATAACTAGCCCTGTGGGCCCAGCTATGCATTAAATGTTCTGTAATGCATTCTGACATACTGCTACTTTAGGGCAAAGCACCCTGCAGGACATTTAGTGCCCAGTAGCTGGGTCCACTTGGTGCACATCAGACTAGCCTGCAGTAGATTTACGCCTTGGCCTGCCATGCACTAAGTCTTCAGGTGGACATGTCCTTAGACCACAGAATTTTGTACAGTTGTAGTCCATGGTGGTTTGGAAGGCCTAAGGACAAACATTTTGTAATAATTGCTTCACCTTGTCTAATCTTTATGGATCAAGCCTGGCCCTATGGGATTCAATGGGATTTTGACTTCAGTAGGAACAGAATTTGGTCCTATACCAATAAGAAACAGAAACTTAGAACTTGTCACCACACAGCTGCATTCCAAGGGAAATAAGCTAGGCCTGTGTTTCTCAGCCTTTTAACATTGATGAGCCCTTACAGAAAAATAATTTTTAAAATGTTGTGTTCCCTGTACTATAAAAATAACAACAAATGCATGGAAGAAGTGAGAAAGTTGAACCTGACAGGATGGCCCTTGAAACACAGGGGTCTGGAAAGAACCTTTAACTTGAGCCCTGTAACCAGTGAGATTGCTCTCAATCTAATTTATTACATTTCCCCTTAACTGTAAAACATCATATTCTCTTACTCTGCCTGGAGTTGGAATACTTGATATGTCAGAGGATTCAGGATCAGCCCTATGCAGAACAGAGGTAAGGAGGACGTAACATACGCAGCTGAAAACTGTGGTAACTCAGATGCTGAGTTCTAAAGGGGTAGCCATGTTAGTCTATTGTTTTTCAGATGCTGAGGAGACAGGCGGTACTGCAGTAGGAAAAGCAATCAAGAATAAGAAAGAACCTAGGGAGACCGCTACACCCTCACCTTACAAGGGGGACAATAGCTCAGCACTGACCTGGAGGACTCCCAGCAAGTGATATTGGAAGAGACTGAATCAAAAGAAGAGCCACCAAACTCCTGCTGTGAAGACACCCAAATTCCATTATGGTTTACTAGGAGATTTTACATTTTGTAGTGTAGGTATAGAGAGTTCTCTGCACATTTACTGCAACATGCCCTCATGTTAGCTCCATTTCAGGGACTTCAACCCTCCTCCCCCATTCCCTTATGCCACTGGCTATGTGCCCACCCTATTTTCCTCTCCAGTACATAGCAGTGATTCAGTATCTCCCATGTCCCTTCTTTCCATACCTGTCTCTCCCCATTTCCCTCTCCCCACATAGCTGGATGTTCCATTCCTCCCCCTGCCAAATGCCCAGGGGTAAGTGTCCCCCACTATTCCTGTATCAGGTCCAGCATTCTCTCTACTCCCAGACCAGGATCTGCATGTTGTCCCTTCCCAATGGTAGAGTCTTTTATGTTCCTCCCTTGTCCCCCAGTCCGAGCACTTCTACACCCTCCTATCCATTTTCCCACCATCCTGGTCCATACTTTGTTCCCATTACCCAATGTAATTGTTTCCCCTCACACAGCCCTGGGTCCCTGCTTCCCAAGCACTACCACTCACCCCCAGTTCTCTCTGAGTCCTGCTTCCTCCCCCCACTTCACCTCCACTTCCTGCTGCTTCCCTCACCGCTGCCCCAATCCTCCTGCTCCCCCACTCCTATCTCCTCTACAAACTTTCCTTGTAAGTCTCTCCTTTTTGTCAGACTACAGGCTATAGTACAATCTCCCCCCTTGCAGGAAGTTAAGCTTTTGCTTTTGATACATGAAGGTAGCAGCAGAGATGTATCTTTATTTGGGGCCCAGCTTTTTATGTTAAGTTAGACTTTTCCAGTGTTTTGGTTTACACAAAAATCAGTAAGGTTGTGCTTGTTAATGCCCAGAACATTTCTTGAAGTTTTGGAATTAACTGCATGGAGCATTCCAAAGATTCTCATTACAAAAAGAGAAATGGCATGAGATTGTATACTATTCCCACTGATGACAGTAGGTTTACATCAAGATACGGGGTAAAATATATGCCCTTTAATTAAGCAATTGCATTAATTATCTGTATTATACCTTTTTACCAAATGTAAATTTACTTAGATTCTGGGATAGTCCTTTTTCTGCCTTTTGTTTCTCTTCCTTCACAGGCTTTATGTCTTCTGTTCTTCCTTATACACTTACCTTCACTGCAGCCGTTCTCAATGCCCACCCTGTAAGCATCACTCTGATCCCATTATACCTGGTAAAGTGATCAACAAGTAATAATGCTTAAATTAACATCAATTGGCTTCACAGCCAGCATCCTGCTGATTAATGATAGGACAGTTTAAGTCTCTCACAGCTATTGTCTCAGACAGTCTGTAGATTCCAGAATACACCTCTATATTGGTTCATGATCGATTCATATTAGAAAGCTTATTTTTGCAACCATGAGGGCTGGAAATTTACTCATCTTTTTAAATAAATGAAATTTGATATTCTGCAGAATCCGAATTGTCTCGGGGTCCACAAATAAATTAGGCGACCAAACACTGGATATCTCTGATGAGAAGATGCACATTGGGTCTTCACCACATCATCCACAATCACATGCAGCAAAAACAGCAGAGTTCACCTCCTACAGCTGGGAGAGCAGCTGTTGCTGTTTGAGCCCATCCCTGGATTACTCCAATATTAAGTAGCTAGAAAGGACTTCTGTGTTTTTATGGTCACGTTTAGCCAGCCCTCAACATCTGAAGTGACAAATTAACAAAGGAAATAGGGAAATACACCATTTGTGGAACAGCAGCAGGCACTGCCGTGGCAATTTAATATGTAAAGCATAGAGAGGTTCAAAGGGAGAGCATGACGAATGCCTAGGAGAGGAGAAATGTTACTTTAGAGGGTATTTGTTTTCCACACTGGCAATAATTTCCCCCATGCAGCATAGGCAAGTGAGGTGAGCTACTTACAGCACAACTGGCCCAGCCTGCATTATATATACACATTATAAGGCAAGCTCCTATGCGATATTTGCTGGGATAATTTACATCTATGACAAATCCATTTTTAAAAAGTCATCTCTCTGGGTTTGTTTCTGTTTCTCTTATGAGCTTGCCAGCCACAGAGTCAGATGCTTTCATGAAAAGACACTTTTCTTGGTGGAAAGCAGCACCCCCCCGCTCAAACAGGTGAAATAACCTGCTGAAGCTGTTTTGTGCACAGGCAACTGACAAAGGAATTTAAAAGTGTCAGTTTCAAGCTTCATGGAAAATACTCAAAAAATGTGAAAAGGTAAGAGTTTAAAATATCCCTCCCCCTGCCACCACCAGTCCTTCCACAGAATAAATACACACCATTATCAAATCCTATTCAGCACACAAGCAAAGTGTTTGGAGACAACAGGAGTGAGGCAGCTTTTGCATCGCACAGCCCCTAAAACAGACACTGTTTTTAATATTCTTTTTAAATAACCTGCATGAAATACAAGCTGTTTTTAATTATTCTTCACTGAAAATAGGTTTTAATAAACAGCACACAAGGTCCAGAGTCATTTCACATTAACTTTTAATATTTAATATATTGTTTAATAGCAGAAAAAGTAGAATCCACATATACACATCCTTCCAGGGTGCCATCGAAAGAACCAACATACACAGGTAGGTAGGTCATGGACAACGCATCCAAAGACTATGGTAGGGGGGAGCCTCAAATGCTGATTCATAGACTCCCTTTTTAAAGCAATAGTTTAAGCCAGCCTGAGACCTCGCTCCTCACTATGCCCTCTCAACAGAGAAAAAGGGGAAAAAAGGAACTGTATAAAGCATGCAGTTCTATACCCACCTTCTTGGAGTAGGATTCCAGCAGTCAATCAGCTCCAGATAATGTGCATCATTCCTCCAGAAATTAACCACAAGCCAAGTGGGAAGGGCCTGCCATAGAGTGCAAACTGAGTGGTCATCCCAGACATTCACTGAGTACTTTACTGTCTTTGTCTGCATCAGTCCCAACTCTGTGGCCCCCTTGACATTCTCCCCAGCCACAGCAAAACCTTCTGGGATACTCTCTGCTGCCATCTGGAAAAAGCCAGGCAAGTTCAGGGCAGAATGAAAACAGCCAAATAAATTGGTCTAGACACAATCATGGATTGTGCTAATGTTGGTAAACAGATGATTGGGTGACAGCTGGGATAAGTGTCATTAGGGAGAATAAGAAACTCTGGACTTGTCCCTTATGCTATTTATCTGGGATGCTAACCTTAGGTCTCCTTACAAACCTGAGCCAGGATATAGTCCCTTGTGTCCTTCCAGGGATCTGCAATGGCAATCAGCAGTGACGGGAGCAGTAAGGATCATTTTGTACCTAGGAACACAATAATATGTAGCTCTTACATAAGAATTGTCATCTTGGAATAGACCAGTTGTCTAGTCTTGTGCCATGTTTCCATTAGGCCAAGGTGTGATGCTTCAGAGGAAACTGTAATCTCCACAGAATGTACCAAACTATGACATACTACAGCAAATGGGGTGTGGGATTCCTTCCTGACCTCAGTGGACCAGTTTATGTCATGAAGCATAGCGACTGATCTTTGTAATTTTCTCCTAGATGATGTGACAAACTGCAATCAAGAACACTTTTGTTTTGAGCTTGCAAAGACATTTGATGAAATATATATGGTGTGGCAGCAAGCTCCACAGGTTAATTATATAATGTATAAATACTCAAATCCATTTAAAATATTGCTTTTTAATTACTTAAGAGCAACATAGTTCTTGTATAGTGTAAAATGGCAATAAGAACATGTTAGGTACTTTCCAGCCAATCCATTTATACCTATCTCCTCTTCTGCACTTCTCCAAATAAGCAGGCCTAATCACATACCCCTCCATGGGAATCCCCTCCAATCATTTCACATTTCAATTTCTGATCTTCCCCATTTGAGTTTAAATAATCAGAGCCAACCTAGGTACTTGAGATGACACCTACACCATCTCTTTATGTAACAGCTGTTCTATGGATTTGCCATAATCTTTAGCCCCACAATAGAGCCTAACATCTTATTCTGTTACTGCATGACTGAGCATTTTGTTCTACTCAGGTTCTTATACCACACTCATCATTATGGTATCTGAGTGACTTCCAGTGCAGTATATCTATTCTATAGCTCTCAAAAGGAACTGTTTTAAGAAGAAATTTTACATTTAAAATTTAATAAGTGTTCTCTGAGCTACAGTGTCTTGAATCAGCCCATCACTAAGGGGAATAGGTTAGGATTACTACTTCCCACCGCTTCCCCTGAAGCAGCGCTGAAGCATCTTTTCCATGCTACGGCTACTCCAAGGAGAGCAGTAGAGGAGTTCAACTACCGGTACCTTACCTGAGTCCAGGGGAATGGCTAGCATAGGATAGCACAAAAGCACCAAGGCAGCTGAGGAGAGAGGGATGGGTCTGGGGACTGAACCAACCAACAAATATGGTTTCTCTGCTGCCGCTGTAGCACGTTACAGTAGCTTGCGCTAAATTGTGCCAGCTATGAGTAACAATGGATCAGTCAGCTGGAATGCAACATGCCCCCGGCCTATACCGAGGTGCAGGATTAAGACCCAGAAGGGATCCGTCATCTCTGTGGCTGCTAGGGATTCATGGGTGGTTTCCACTCTTTGTGCTAAGCAGCACGAAGAGGGTAGAACAGGACAAAGATCCTGCCTCAAAGAGCCCTGGTTTTAGCTTTTGCCTTTTTGAAACGTTTGGCTCTTTATGGAAAAGACTGGACACCACTGCAGCAGTGTATTAAATGCTGGAGTAGTTGTTCCATGCTTCTCTCTTTTGCATTTCCACTCCCTGAAGAGAAACAATAATTATTTATGATGTGCTAAATGTACAGACATCATAGCTAAAATATGAACCTAGATTTTTTTTTATGAGGTTACTATCAGATCAGAGCTCATCAGTATATATGAGAAGTTTAAATTGTATCTTTTAACATGCCTTATGTTGCATTGATCTACATAGATAACCTGTGAAATTCCAACTGCCCAGTTTTGATAGGTTCCTCTGAAGTTCTACTCTCCCTTGGGTTGAGGAACCTAAGTAGTATCTTACAGGCATATGTTGCCACTTCTTTATTTACCCTTAACTTCCAAATAATTAATATATTATGTACCAATCCAAGCACTTGTCTGTGGAATTTCCTTAAATCCCTTTCCATGCTGAAAACTGGACAATTATTCCTATTTTTTGCCAAACCATAACTACTTTTTAATCTATACCAAAACCTTACATCTCATCTCACTACCTGCCTTTATTCCTTAAATGAAATTGTGGTCAGGAAGAAGTCATCACAGCTAAAGGGAGATAGACAAAATTTTTTCAAAAATTTTTAGAAGTCTAAATAAAAGTTTGTCATTAACCATTTCAAAGAATCACAACATGTTAGAGACAAGATTTACCCGTAGAACAGCTGTACTGGTTTGTCCTCTTGTACTGTGTTATAACAAGAAAATTAAATTTAACAAAATAATCCAGGGCATTTCAGATTATTTGAAAGGGTTTACCTCTTCCCACATGTATTGCTAGATGTAATACCTGTCCAATACTAGGCTCATTTTTAAGTGCTACGGATAAGGCTGACAGATTTCACATGGAACTTCCTGTTAGATAGGGCCTAAATTGCAATACATTTCATCTAAATTCCCTATGGCAAGGGCTCTTCATTTCTGCTGTACTCTAGTACGGCACAATGAAACATGCAGCTTCAGGTCAATAAGTGGTCATTCAAACATTTCTTTTTGAATTTACAAAAAGCTTGTGCCTCAAAAGGGTTTTTTATTATTCACTCTCCAGCAAGCTTTACTTATCCAACCTTATCAGCAGATGAATATAACCAACAACTCTCTAAGATGAAATCAAAATCAACTTCCTATCTGATATAGATACCTTGGGGAGGAGAAGAATATGGTACTATGAACTCACATGCAAATAAAACTCCTCTCAAGAGCACCCCTCCTCTTGAGACTTTGGAATCAAGAATCCAAGGTCAATTTAAAACTTAAGAGTTTCCAGTCAGAACACTACAGTGCTACAGGAAGAGGGGATCAGCTCAGAAGATAACCAATTAAATGTATTTCTCTGTAAATCGCAGCAAAAATCAAAACAAAAACTTCCCCCATTTAATGAACACGAAGGGATCCATACAAGCTACCCCCATATATCTGCCAGCATACCCTCCTACCTATTCCCAATGGCTGGAAGTACACTTCAATTCCAACCTGCTACTCCAATCCAGGTACTCTGAATGAACAAAGATTGTCAGTTGTACTGTTCTCTGGGATGAACATTTGCTAGGCAACAGAGTAAGAAAAAATTAATTTCACATGTAATTTAAATCAGGTTTCCACCTCCAAAGATCTGCAGAAAAATATTGTGGCAGCATTTATCAAATGATAGCTTACAGAGGGTTCTTGCTTTCATCTTCTGCTAGTTGAACCATTTACAGCATCTTCTAGTCCTGCAGGCTTCCCATTACATATACCAGTGCTTGTAGAATCAGATGGGGAAGAGAGGGAATGAAACGAAAAAGGAAGCCAGTATTCAAATTATTTCCTCCCAAAATAGGTAGTTTGGCGTTTACTAATTCACCAAATACACTATTTCCCACAGGAATATTATGGTGTGGAATAGGGATGTCTGCATTGGTAAGTTGCTCATTAAATTTTCATACTTTAGTGATCCATATGATGACCGCCTAAAAGCCTCTGGACTATGGCAGTAACGAAAAAGTGCCACTAAAGTTGAATGCATGGTGTGTTTGACCCAGAAGAGTGAAGAATAAGCCCCCAGAAGAATGGAGAGTAATTTCATCTTTATTATGTTCAAAATCATCATTAATATTCTGAAGCCAATCCTTACAAACACCACCATAGACAAACTCTGAACTCCATACAAGGCTAGCTAGAAAATGGATTTTTTTCCTTCCCACTGGAGATTTCAAGAGTGTTTCCAGGGAATGGAATACTTCTCTGAAGGAACTGGTACAAAGAAAGAAGGGGAAAAAATGTATACTGATATTTTCAATCAGTTAAATTCAGAGGCTGTATCACTGGAGGAACAGAAGTTAAGAGAGAGGAGAATGAATCCCAAGACAATAACAGATGACAAGACAAGACCCAAACCATTCTGAAAGGGTAGCTCTATGATGTATAAAGACAACTTGAACAGTTTCTCTCCCTCTACGCCTGCTTGCATTTTAATAATAGCTGGAATATATAATATCTTCTTTGGTTTGTGTTGGGAGGCATTGTGGGAAATGCAAACTAAGCAACCACAACAGATATAACATTTTAATTGAAGAGGAGGGTGATGACTCTAACAAAGGCTTCCTGTATTCAAAATGGTAAACGTTAGGTGCTAATAAAAAAGTTTAAAACAGTGACTAATAATTGTCTCCTTTTAACTGCTTAATTTTCACTACCTTGCTGCTTCTTGTGATGTCACCATTACACTAGCTCTCCAGTTTTTCAGCCTAACTGCGACCTAACTTTCTCTCATAAAAAAATAAAGCAAAAACTTCTGGGGGGGGGGGGGGGGAAATCATGATTTTCCATGCCCTCTTAACTTTTTTTAAAATTGCACGAGGCCACTTTCCCCCTTTGTAGATCCACCATTAAGCATGAAGAGCTACAGACTGGTGTGGGGTAAAGCAAGAAATATGGGTGAGGTCTTGAGGCCTGCATTCTGCAGGAGGTCAGGCTAGATGATCATCCTGGTCCCTTCTGACCTTAAAGTCTATGAAATGACAAGTGGCTGTTCCGTTCAGCTAGCCTAGCTACAGAATTCACAACGTGATCAATTTTTCCCACTTAAGTCAACTGGAGTCTTCGGGTTGATTTCAATGTGAATTAGATCAAGTATTTACTGGTGGTGGTCTTAGTATTCGACTGTTGTCATATCATTCTCTCTCATCACCTGTCACAGAATTTGGAAGCTGGTTAAAAGGAAATATTTGTTTGAAATAAAACGTCGATTTAGAAAAAATTATTTTTGATCACCATGGGTTTATTTTAAATGATATGACAAATAAAAATGTTAGATTTATTCAAGCAAACATTTTAACGTTTTAGTCTGACAAACTGTACAAATGAAAACCATTACACTACAGGTTTAATGGCTCAAGGACCATTCAGGGTGGGCATGTATGCGTCTGTGGCACACCGAGCGAGTCCAATTCCTGAGACCAGGGTTCAGATCTTCTGGTTCTTCAGAGCTGGGCAGCTGCTAAATGATTTAACACAAATAGTTACTGGATCACAATACAATGAAAAAAAAGGCCATTTCAAATTATGTAAGTGACCTCAAAATGTCTGGTCCAGGTGTCAGGCCACAGAGCCTTACCGATTAGTCTTCTTCTTCAAAAGTGGGTTGACAGATTTTCTCCTTTGTTTAGTGAGGTGGTATCCACATGTGTTTATACAATACAGTATAAGATCATTTAAATACAGGTGTAATACAACAATAATTACAAACCACAGGACATGAAACAAAGTCAACTCTATTCACACATTCTGCCTTTCAAAACAATGGAAGCAATCAAAATCATGCATTACAATTTGAAATACATTTTTTGTTTTAATTCTTCTGCAAGAGTCTCCGTTTCCTTAAGTTCTGAATGAGTTTTCTTGAGCTTGTCTCACAGGCTAGCCATGGAATGTTACTGACGGAAAGATGTGAACTGGAAACCATCCAAAAATGGTAAAGAATAAAAGACAAAAAATAAACAAAAACAACCAAATCACGCATTCTGAGATTCCATTTTAATGGCAGAGTACAGAAAAGAACTTGGTGAAATTTCACAAGAAAAACATTTTACACAATCCAATATGTACAGAATAAAGTGTGTCTTGTTTTTGGTAAAACAATTGTAAGCTTTAATCAATATCTATTTCAGGATGCAAAATACTCCCATATTAAAGAGAAATGAGGAATATACATAACAAAATCCCAGCACTGGCTCCTCAAATATTGAGACTAGCTGGGTCCAATTTCAACCCACTGGGCTCTCCTGCTGAGCTTTCAGTTACTGAAGCCAGCTTGTTGGCTTCCAAACTACTGTCAGCAGTTTCCATTTTCTCAGTTTTTGTCTTGCTCTGGGCAATGCACAATCCATTGTCACCTGAACCACTCTCCTTGGCAGGTGTTTCTTTGAGCTCTGGGAGCACAGCTTCAATGCATCCAGCAGCCTGGTTTGCCACACTGTCTCCATCACAGCTCAATGATGGCATTTCAGCGATGTCCACTGTACTATCTTTGTTCTCCACTTGCAGAAGGATCTCAGAGATTGGAGGAATGCCCTGTATTTCGAGAACTGGCATGGCCACTTCTGTAGTGTCACTATTTGATGAGCGTGACTCAAGATGTGGGATAGCTGTTTCAGAGATCAGGGTGCAAAATTTATCCTCTTGATCACCAGAAGTTAATGCAACAAAATCAATCATTTCCGATTCATCCACTGGCTGTTCAATGCTCAGTTCACTGGTTTTGCTTGGCTCTTGCCTAATCGTTTCTAATTTGGGGAGTTCCTCAGTATCCTCATTTAGAATTCCATCTGCCAGGATACCAAGGGGTTCGCGTTCCACTTCAATGTCCCCTAAACTGAAATCAATGCTTTCTAACTCCAACTCTGCTTTCAGGATAGGCGTGTCACCAGGCTTCACATCTTCTGGCTTTAAGGAATCTTTTTCATTTTCCATATTGAAATTTAGCGTGAGAGGTTCTGATTGCTCAAAGTTAAATTCTGAGTAAGCAGTGTTCAGGTCAAAGTCGCTGGCTGCTGAGGTACTTAAGACCTCTTGGTTTATTTCTGTGTGGGTAAGGGTCTGCTCTCCAAGATGACTCACACTGAAGTCTGATGGTAAAGCATCTAGTGGCTCTTGAACCGTACCAGACTGAGCATTAGAAAAGTCAACACCTATTTCTAATGAATCTTTCTCAGCAATAAAATTCCCTAACTTTGTATCTGATTCAGGGCCACCCAACGTATTATTTTCAACATCATACATTAATTCTAGTCTGGAACTGGGTTCAACAGTGTTTGCAGCACAAGTGCTGACTAGATCTGTGACTCCTTGCTCCTGGTGGTGGCTTGAACGTTCATGCCTGAGCTCTTCTTGTACCTCTAATATGCTATTTTTCATTTCTGCATTGATGAGACATGTGACAGGGATGTTGACTTCATTAGAACCATTGTTTATTTCTGAATTATCTACTGTTGGGGTACATGGTAGTTCCAGACTACATTCTGTCTGGGAAGTAACAAAGATGACCTGCTCTTTTTTGTTACTAGTTTGGGAAGAATCCAATTCACCTGGGCATTTTGCTGTCAGTTTTAAAACCCTATTTTGGATCTCTGAAGTCTGGGGGGCTTCATCAATGACTGCTGACTGAGACTTTTCCAAGTCTACATTTTCCAGTTTTACATCGCTTAAGGATGCATCATGAGAACTCTGTTCTATCATTATTGCTCCTGAAGCTTTTTCCTCACTGACTTTATCTGATGTGCCTAGTGATTCAGGAATCAATTCACTTTGAATATATGGCAACTCTGAACTGTCAGTTTTTGTATTCATTTCACAGTTGTCACCAATTATTTTTGACTCTGTTAAAGTAGGCTCTCCCATCTCATGGATTTCATTGCATCTTTCATATAACTGAGTCTCTGGGTGTCTGAGACTAAGTTCAAACTGAGCTCCTGTTAACTCTGAGTCTTCCATCTCTACATCTTTCTCAGACCTATTAAATACATCTACTGTGATATCCACAGTACTGTTTCTCTCTTCTCTTGTTTTCCTTTGGACCTCAATTATTTGTGGGTCTTGGGGATTCTGGCACAACTCTTGTTCTCCACTTGTTGCACCCATGTGTCTCATTTCTATGGATTTCTGGATGTCAGTGACAGTTTTAATTTCTGACAAATGTGTGACTGACATGTCTGGTATCTGAGGTGCTCGGAGTTTCTTGGTAACATCCGTCTGATGATCAACAATTTCCATCTCTATCTCATTCTCCCAGGGAACTGAAGCACCTGCTATTTGATGTTTAGACTGTGGGATTTCCTCCTCTTTGGATCTAGCCTGAAAGTCTGATGCAAGAAGATTTTGGGATTCATAGCTTACCGCTCCCTGAACCCTCTTCAGGATTTCAGTGCTCTTTTCTGTATAGGGTGTTGAAGTCTCCTGGACTTCTACATTCTCAGGTTCTGAATCCCCTTCATCTGAGTGGACCTGACTAATCTCCACATAAGTACCTATATTTGTGAAACTTTCTGTCATGGAAGATGGACTGCTACTTCTTTTAGAGTTACCTGGCATATCTGGGCTTCTCTCTGTTTTTGCTAGATTAAAATTTTCTCCATTTGGAACTGGGGAACTTGCATGTTTGCTGTCAGATGAATTCTTTCCACCACTGCTGTAGAAGATATCATAGAGATCTTTAGCATTTGCTGTGGCCAGACAAGAGTTCCGTTTCTCTATTTTTTTAGCATGGTCACTAAAAGCAGTAGAAGGTGGTGGTGGAGGGGGGCGCACAGGCATTGCCAGCATGGACTGATCACACTCAGACACACCTGGTGCCACTTCATCTGCTGGGATGACTGCTGTCTGTTTAACTGGGGGTGGAAGTGAGGGTGGAGGGGGAGGTGGCTTCTCAGGTGACTCATTCTTCTCAGGCACTTTCACATCCTCCTGGGTCCCTTTCACATCCTCCTGGGTCCCTTTCACATCCTCCTGGGTCCCTTTCAAAATTACCTCCTCTCCTCCAAATGCTTTTGAGATTATTTCTGGAGGCAGCAGAACATCTGTATTGGATTCTTTCACCACTGGCAATGGTTTGGTGGTGGCACCAGAGGATTTTATAGATAAAAAAGTGTTCAAAGGTGCTGGCTTGCTTACTGTTGCAGTTGCAGACTTCCTAAAAATCATAGTAGGGACTGGCAAATTGGGTCGAATTTTTGCTTGTGATGAAGTAGAAGCGACTGGTGTCCAGGGGCTAGTGTGTGGTATAACAGTCTTCCCAGAGAGTTTAATTTCAATAGGCTTGGCATGGGGTTTCCCAGATTGAGGCTTGCCCTCCTCCTTATCTTTGCTTCCTTCACTACTCTCCTCCTTTGGGGAAGCTGCAGCTGTTCCTGGATTTTTATCCTCTCTCTCATTCTTTTTCCAGCTGAACTTTCCAAAGGATGACAGAGTTGGTGATTCCTTTTTTGAGTCCTCTTTCTTCTCTTCCTTCTTCTCTTCCTTCTTCTCTTCCTTCTTCAATTTAAGCTTAATACCCAGCTTCCGCCCAGCAGTATCGACTTTGCCCTGAGTACTACTGGTTTCAGTAACCCCATCTCCCAATTCAGGAGTGCTCTTTGTTTCCTCTTTTTTTGCCACTTTTGCCTTCTTCTCATCTTTCTCATCTTTCTGCTTTTCTCCCAGTTTCCTTTTCATCTCATTCTGCCGCCTGCGTTCAGTTTCCAGTACCACAGCCAACCCAGCCTGACGGTCCAGGTTTCTCCTCTCTTCATAGAGTGGATTCTCATCCACGTATTTCTGTGAAAAGAAATGAGACAATCTCAGCAGCTGTTACTAAAGAAAGAAAACTTTGCACTGGAACCATTCAGATTTGTTAGATTTGCCAGTTCAACATTATTAGAATAGAGGTCTTCTTGCCAGGAAAAGGAAGAAGGGGCTTCTCACCTAGAATTCTGCAACTCAGTGCTAAGAAAACATTAAAATTAAATCCTATATTCTACTGAAATATTTTAAAGTCAGCACTGAATTAAAGTCTGACTTCAATAACTCACAGATGAACGATGAGCCTCTACACAAGCAGGTAAATTCTAATTCTTGCTCTTAGTGTGTTTCATTTAAACAAGGAGTCCTGTGGCACTTTTAAAGGCTAACAAATTTATTTATCGCATGAGCTTTCATGGGAGAAAATCCCACTTTGTCAGACTCTCCCACGAAATCTCATGTGATAAATACATTTGTTAGTCTTTAAAAGTGCCACAGGGCTCCTTGTTTGTTTTGCTGAACTAGACTAACACACAGCTACCCTTTGGAACTTGTGTTTAATTTGTTCAATTGTAAATGGTGACACTACTCAAACAGGAGGCAAGGATTATTTCAAAAAGAAGGGAAAGAGAAAGAAGCAGAGGCTAACAAAGGAATGGCTCATTACTGGCATATAAGGCACCAACCTTATATTTCTCATTGTGGGGATGACTTTTCACATGTTGTTCTCCTGAAATTTGATCTCCAAAAAATTCATGACAGAGCTGACAATAATATCCAGTGATAGGAATCAGAAACTCAGAGCCTGAAAGGGCAAAAGAAAACAGAGAAATAAAACAGAAGAAAATGCCTACACTTTAATAAAAGCCAAAAAAATTTCCATGACAGGTACCAGCGATGCAGAACCTCCAGCAATGTTCCTATTCATGCTCTTGGAATTGGCTATACTGCTCTTTACACTTCCACAATAGGGAACTTGCACTACCAAGAACACTCCTTAGATTGAACATATCCTATCATCAGCATTAAGTCAGACAGAATTATTTTCAATTCTTTCCCTGACCCACTATTATTCCCAAAAATACTGAACTGCTAGTGCTTGTGCTTTTTATCTGCTTTCTCACCTCCAACACAAAGTCCATTCAAATACTAATCACCACCTAGGACTGCAAAACATTCTAAAAGAAAACACTCGCGATCCACCATGCACATCTTGGGAAAAAAAAGAAAACTTTCTCAATAAAGCTTAACTGATCATCTCTTTGAAACAACCTACCATACAATAAATCCTCTATCCAGTGCCATTACCCAAAACACCAAGTTGAGAAGATTAAATACAAGATAGTAAATCAATTCCAAGCAGGACTATGAAGTACATCATTTGTGTGAAGTAGGATTTTTTGAGCCAAACTTCAATTGTTCCCAATTCACCATAAATCCTTTCCTCTTCACTCTCACATCCTCTCTATTCACTGGAACCCAACAAGTTTAATGGCCTCCTAGAGCCACTTCCCAGGGTCAAAGCAAATATGTAAAGGAAAGTCACTCGCTTCAGAGCAGCTGAAACACTAAAATCCCTCAAAATGCTAAGTTTTGTGATCCTTTTTCTTACTCCAATTGCTTCAGCAGCAGATCATCTCAGAATATTTGGAGAGAAGAAAACAAAAAAAATCTAACACTTAAAAAAAAGCAACCACTACAAGACTCAGATGTTAAAAACAGCTTATGTTTCCCTAAAAACTCACTCTTCCAAAGATGAATAATCAGGAAATGAAACACTCCTACCTAACTCAGAATGGTTACCATACTCCTCCCATACATAGCAAAGATTTACATACTATCTAGAACCATAGTGAAAACCTATGGACTTCCTCTCCCAGAGCAGCTAGAACCTGCTGGAGGGTAGATCAAGATCAGATGTCGGGGAAAAGGAATTAACGTACCTTTGGCAGGGACAGTTATCTTATCGATGCGTTTTACGAAGTCTTGTTTGGCCTCACTCTGGGTCTTCGAAGCCCAAGGTCTGTTGTAAGGATCCAGGGTCTATTTGCATAGTGACAGAGGCATACAGGCTCATTCATTACACTAAAAGTCATACACCTTTTCTGCTTTTTCTTTTTACATCACTTTAGTACAGTGAAAATCAAAATCACAATACAATTATGTACAAGAAATATGTGCTCATCCCTTTCCCCTTCCCCCTTCATAGTCTGTTACAAAGAAAATAACCTGTGAAAAGGTAACACACAAATCAGAACAAGTAGGTCGTGTTTGAAATGCAAATTTTAAAAACTGGTGCCCTACTGAGCTGAATACAAAAGCCCCATTAATACTAATAAAAAAGCTACACAAACTGTTAAAGATTTACACTAAGCAAGTTATATTAGGAGATTGCTCAAGTTCAGTATCACTTCAGGCTCTCTCACAAAGTGTAATTTTGTGACTGATACTTAAGAGGGTAATTCCTTATAACAAGAAATCTACTTAATGAAGGAGGCTTGACACATACCTGTCTGTGTTTCTTATTGTGCATGTGTGTGAAAAAGTCAAACATGGTCCCGCAGATGGTATTGCAGTCTTTGCACCAATGGTTCCCTGCATCATAATATTCATAAATATTGGCCAACTGGAAAGGATGCTTGGATGACTGCGAAGAAGATTCTGCAGGCTTGGGACTTTTACCTCTGGCCTTTTCATTTGTTGTTTTTGACTCCTGAATTGAACACAAGGAAATGTTTTTTTAAGATACAGCAGGACACACAACATGTTGGAACTCAAAACTTGCCTCTAGCAGAGACCATACACACAAAAAATATATATCACCTGCTTGTCAACGCTCAGGCTAAGTCCACCGTTTCAGTGAGCTGGCATTGCAGGCTCAGATGCTGTGTGGCCAATGAAGAGCTTCCAATAAGACTCCCAGACGTAATGGCTGGATAGTAGGTATGTAATCAATGAACCAAACAAGCAAATACCCCAGGGCAAGCTCCCTCCTCACATTATGGGTTAAGTGTACATATCTGAGTGCTGCCAGAGTACTAGCTAAACATCACCAGAAATGTCTAAAAGCTCCCCACTCCCATACTGTGGTTATTGTAAAAATAACTTGGATGGAAACAGAAAAAAAAGGAATTGAATCAGTTAACTCAAAACTCTAACAGGTAAAGAACAGCATCCTGCAAAGCTAAACAAGTGCCTTGTATTTTCCAACAAGCTCCTGGCTTCCAAGGAGCCAGAAAGAAGCCTCTTTTACTCAAGTTTATGTGGTACAACATACGTCTTGTGTGTAGACAAATCCTGGAATATAGGCTAGTGCTTTATGCACCTGAAGCCTACAATGATGGATACTGATCTGTAAAGACACAAGTCTTATAGCCAAGGATCCCACCATTTTTAAAAGTAAACAAAATTAATATCTTAAATTAAGAATCTGAGGTACCAATGAAAATCTGAGCACGACAAATCAAACAATACCAAAGAGGGACATGGGACTCAGTCAGACCTGCCAGCTTAGACAATGATATATAAATATTGCCACTTGATAAATAGAGTTTGTGCTTTACCTTCTGATTGGGTGAAATAGCACCATATGACTGCCTCTAAAATTAACATTTTAAGGCAACTCAGCTAGCACAAAGCATGGATCTGTGCACAATTGCCAAGTCATTCAATCCCAAGTGTCAAACAAATCCAACTATATGACCACTCCATATCTTATCAATGATCCCTACTTGAAGTTCTCTTTGACAATGGAGCCAGAAGAGATTTACAGACCCAGTGGCTACTTCCATAACTACTGATTACTCGGTAACCTAGTGAACATTACATTCTCTCATCCAGAGGATGTAGAGGGCAACACGTGATCTGTCAAAAGAACAAAAAAGTGTATCCATGATATCTGACAAGTGGGATTCTTTATACTATTCATTTTACATACACTCACATTTGTGGTTCTATGAAGCATGGTGTATATGGAAGGTACAGGCCACAATAAGTCACATCCCTGTGGAGCCATATTGGCTCAATGACCGATAGCAGTCACTTCTCACCTCCTTTTATGCTTCTTTCCTTTAGCAGAAGGTGAGCAGCATGCAGATCACAATCTCTCTTCAATACCAACAGAAACAGTAAAGGAAAAAGCTCATGCAGGAGAGGAAGCCTATTAGGGCCTCTTGTTAAACAGACAAAACTGCAGGACAGGCGCTTCAGATCTACACCGCTAGTTTTATGTTCTCACGCTCTGTATTTGTAGAGAGTTTGTGCCACCACACACTGATTATCCAGTCTCAGCAGACAGGTGGATTATAAAGCATTGCTACAGAGACAGATGCACTCATGCCATGGAGAGTTTGTTTCAGACCGGTCTCATGGCAAGAACAACATTCAGAAGCTTCATGTCAGATTAGAAAAGGCCACAACCATTTTTTCTCTTTCTTATTAAAAAGTTACCAATCAGAACTCCTGGGTGAATTCAGGGTGGATAAAAATCAATGATTTAAAAACAAAATCTGATTTTTATAAAATTCTTTTTGAGAAAAAACCCATCCAAAGATAGTTTTAATTAACATACATTATAGCTCAAAGATACCTCATCAGGGAATAGGGACTCCCAACCATTTTGGCTCGAGAGCCACACACAGAATTTTTGCTACCCTGAAGGGCCACTAGCCTCCACCAGCAGTGTCATCCCCCTGCCCCTGCCAGCAGGAATTCTGCAAGGAAGCTCTCCTGTTCCCCAGGGAAACCGCACCTATCTTGTAGACCCATGCGCTCTACTTGGGTCCCGAAGCAGTGGCTCCCTTCTGCAGCCAGGGGACAGAAGATCCTGCTCCGGCTGGGACACCAACACCTAGGAACCCAGGAAAAGCCATTTGTCATGATGCCTGCTACAGGGGGAGAGAAGCGCTGATCTCCTGTCCCCTTGACTGCAACAAGGAGCCTGCACTGGTCTTTTAGCCCCATGACAATAAGCTCCACTTGAGTCCTTAGGCAACAGCTTCCTTCTGCAGCCAGCAGGAGGGGAGCCATGGCCCACTTTGAAAGCCCCTACAGCCACAAGTTGGAAACTTTGCACTTTTAGAGAGAGGTAAGGGATTGACTCTGTATACACAAATTTGCAGAGGGACGATAGAACTGAGGTCTTATTTCTCACCTCTATATACGATTTATTTGTTTATTTGAAAACATTTTTACTGTTAACAAGCATGTTATCTCTGGAGACACAAATCCACAATTTGAGAACTGTAAAACTGATCATCTCTGATGGTATCTTTTAGAACAGTGGTTTCATAAAGATCATTGAATAGAAGATTGTTGGCAGCAGAATAGATCTGGACAAGGAGAAGAAGTCTGGAGATAAATGTGAGAAGGGAGGGACAGGCAATAGAAACAAAATTGAAACTGTTTGAGCAGCATATTCCATCAGTCTTGAGGTCTTTTTGAGTGTAGCCTTCACTGATTTGAGATCTACCATAACATTCTCTCACTAGAAGGGAAACCCTATAATGGCAGCAGGTCATGAAGAGACCCAGTTTGGTAACATTTTAATGAAGTTCCTCGACCTGTGGGTAAGACAGGTATGCGTGCAAAATGCAAACAGTGCAACAAAGAAATGCAAGGCGTGGTTGCCCAAATGAAACAACATCATGGGAAATGTTCCTTCTTAGGAGGAAACTGCATTGAAGACTCAGACTCTAAGGTCAGAAGGGACCAGTACGATCATCTAGTCTGACCTCCTGCATAATGCAGGCCACAAAATCTCACCCACCCACTCCTGCAATAAGCTTCTAACCAATGACTACATTATTAAAGTCCTCAAATCACGATTTAAAGACTTTAAGATACAGAGACTCCACCAGCAAGTGAGCCATTCCCAATGCTATAGAGGAAGGCAAAAAAACCCCCAGAGCCCTAGCTAATCTGCCCTGGGGGAAAATTCCTTCCCAACCCCAAATATGGCGATCAGTTAAACCCTGAGCATGTGGGCAAGTCTCACCAGCCAATCACTCAAGAAAGAATTTTCTGTAATAACTCAGAACCCACCCCATCTACCATCTTAGGCTACTGGCATAACCACCACCAGTAGTCAAAGATCACTCAATTACCAAACTAGGCCATCCCATCATACCGTCCCCTTCATAAATGTATCAAGCTCAGTTTTGAAAGCAGTTATGTTTTTTTGCCCCCACAGCTCCCCTTGGAAGGCTATTCCAAAACTTTACTCCTCTGATGGTTAGAAACCTGCATCTAATTTCAAGCCTAAACTTCCTAATGGACAATTTGTAACCATTTGTTCTTGTGTCCACATTGGTGCTGTACTCAAATAATTCCCCTCCCTCTCTGGTATTTATCCCTCTGATGTATTTATAGTGAGCAGTCATATCCCCCCTCAGCCTTCTTTTGGTTAGAGTAAACAAGCCAAGCTCCTTAAGTCTCCTCTCATAAGGCAGGTTTTCCATTCCACGGATCATCTTTGTAGCCTTTCTCTGCACCTGTTCCAGTTTGAATTTATCTTTTCCAAACATGGGGGACCAGAACTGCCCGCAATATTCCAGATGAAGTCTCACCAGCGCCTTGTATAACAGCACTAACACCTCCCTATCTATACTCACATACCTCCTCTGATACATCCCAGGGTACCAAGTTAGCTTTTTTCATGGCCACATCACATAAGCGGTTCATATTCATCTTGTGACCAACCAGTACTCCCAGGTCCTCCTTCTCCTCCATCCCTTCTAACTGATGTATCCCCAACTTATAGGAAAAAAATCTTATTTGTCCCTAAATGCATGACCTTGCACTTCCCATTATTAAATTCCATCCTATTCCTAATACTCCAGTTCACAAGGTCCTCCGGATCTTTCTGTATGATATCCCGATCCTTTCTCTATATTGGCAACAACTCCCAACTTGGTTGCATCCGCAAACTTAGCACATTCCCAATTTTTGTGCCAAGGGTCAGTAACAAAAAGATTAAATAAGATCGGTCCCAAGACCAATGCCTGAGGAACTCCACTAGTAACCTCCCCACAGCTGGACAGTTCACCCTTCAGCATGACCCAGTGTAGCCTTCCCTTTAACCAGTTCCTTATCCACCTTACTATATTCATATTAATCCCAACCGTCTGTAATTTATCTAATAATTCCCTATGTGGACCTGCATCAAATGCCTTGCTGATATCTAAGTAAATTAGGTCCACCACATTCCCCTTATCCATAAAGTCTGTTATCCTATGATGAAAGGAACATGTCTGAACACCCAGGCTCTATAAGTTGGTATACTTTTTAATTTCATATTGCTTTCTTAAGGACTGCCTGTCTTCCTTCTGAACTCTTCTTGAATTCTCATATTTGAGCAAAACTATAGTTAATGTTCTATGATACTATCATTTTGATGCAGATGTGATAAAAAATAATTAGCTGAAATAGGCAGATCTTCCTTTTATAATTTCACCTTTAAAGTAGGACTGATTGTTGGTGAATGCAATGAGTAATACTAATACTAAATGACCAGTATGGTGGTAATAATTAAACAACTGCATTGACTTATTTTGTTTTGGAGAATCCATTCTCAACATACAGGATTCTGAAAACTATCCACCTTCAAGATCACCATCATTTTCTATAGCTTCAGAAATATCTGCCAATGATAATATTTCAGTCACATCATCTATGTCACATAGCCACAGTATATCACCTGTAGCAAAAAGAAAAGAAAATCTCCATCATCCAGAAAAAAACAGATAAGTTTGTGATAAGAACCAGTAGATTACAAAAAGAGGTAACTGATGAAAAAATTGCCCCGTTTGTTTATGCAACAAACTCTCCATCTGATTGAGAACCTACACTTCATTAACATGGTTAGTCATTAAGACCAAGATACAGTCCACCCAACAGAGCAGATGTCACAGGCAAATTGCTGGATAGTGTATGAAAGAGATACTGAGCAGTGTGCAGTCTTGACAGGTGGAGCAATGTCCACAATGATCCTGTTGTATATGCTTGTGTGACAACAGGAGAAAAGAACGTTTTCCTTATAGAAAGAGTTAATACATCAGGAAATGCACACACATCAGAATACTTACAAGAAGTAGCAATAAAAGTTATAACAAACTATGAAAAATAATTCAAGTGTGTAGTATGCAGCTTGGTCACGGACAACGCTGTAAATGTATCCAAGATAAGAAGAAATTTAGAAGAGAGTGAAGACTGTCCCAAGCTAATACCGTACGGTTGCAGTGCTCATCTGATGCACCTCCTAGCCCAGGTTATCAAACATGCGGGCCGAATGCAGCCTGCAAACCTCTTCCATCCGGCCCGTGACTGCATTCCGCAGAACCACACACTCCGTAACGGGGGGCGGGATCAAGGGCGGGGGGAGGTCTCGCATACCCAGCACTGTGCAGTGCCACAAGAGTGTTAGGTCTCGTGACATCACGGAGCATTGGGTATGTGAGACTGCGCTCCACGAGACCACACTCTCTCCCCAACAGAGTGAGAGAGAGGTATCATGGAGCGCAGTTTCGCATACAGAGTATTCTGCGATGCCACTAGAGTACTGTAGTATTTCGGTTTATGGTAAGTACATTCAAGTCAAATCTGGCCCGCCATAGCAAATGAGTTTGACAACCATGTCCTAGCAAAAGACTTCAGTGTTCCAGAAATAAAGGCTAATGTTGTTGAGATTGCAAAATATTTCCATATCAACCACTTTGCAGCAGCTGCTCTGAAAAAAGTGTGAGGAACCAAGCTAACTCTCCCACAAGACGTGCGATGGAACTCAGTAGTGGACTGTTTTGAGCACTATATCAAGAACTGGCCTAATCTGATGGCAGTTTATGAACAAAATTGTGAAAAAACAGATGGCATTGTCACAGCCAAAGTTCTCAACATTGGGCTTAAGATAAATGTTGAACACATGCTGAGTACTCTGAAGCCTATTTCTGTAGTCTGGAACAAAATGCAGGGAAATAGCTTGTTTTATTGCTGATGCTGTTGAAATTGGGAAGGAACTGAGTGAGATCTTAAAAAGAGAAATATGCAATGACAGAGTTAAATTACAAGCATTAAAAAAACCGAATGGAATAAGCACTATCTCCAGCTCATTTTCTTGCAAATATTCAGTACCAGGGTCAAACCTTAAATGCTGAAGGAGAGGAGTTGGCTTTGACATGGGCATCCAGCAATCATCCGTCCATAATGCCAACTATAATAAATTTCAAAGCAAAGGGTGAACCATTCAAGATACAGTTTGCTCATGATGTTTTGAAGAAAGTCACACCAGTGAAATGGTGGAATTCACTTAAGCACGTGGATTCAGAGACTGTTTGAAGTGATAATCTCATTTTTAACAGCAGTAGCTTCTTCTGCCTGTGTAGGAAGACTATTTTCTTCCTTTGGACTAACTCATTCCAAACTGAGAAATTGTTTGGGATCTGAAAAAGCAGGAAAGCTTGTTTTTCTTTTCCAGATTATGAATAAACAGGAAAACGAATGTGAAGATGACTGAGTTAGCTGCAGAAGCCAATATTTTAAGTTTCTCCTGTTGACCTGGCTGACACAGTTGATTGAATTTTTGTTTTTAATATATATTTAATTTAACTATTTTAGTTTAAAATAATTAACAAAAACAAACCTGATTTTACAAATCTGGAATGTTTAACTAAATTCAAAAGTTCATGTGCTTATTTTGTTAAAATATTATATGTTTGCTGTTGGAAAAAAACCCAGAATACATTACACTGTTGTTTTAGTTAAATAAAGCCATTTAAATGTTGTCGGGTCATATTCTCATCCTAATACAACATGGCAAGAAAATCCTCCAAATCTTAATGATTAACCTGTTGAATTAGAGGGAGTTTGCCTTCCAATGACTTCACAAATATCTGCTTCAATTATCTTTGTAAATGAAATAACCTAACAATCATTCATTTTCTGGTATAGCTGTAAAACTAATATGAAAAGTTTTCAAAATAAATCACTGCTTAAAAATGTATAGTGTGTACCTTCTAAAAATGAAACCCACATCTATTTCTGAGTTGTGAATATGTACTAAGGTTATAACATTCAACAAGAATGCACTTTTATGTAGAAAACCATGATTAAATCGAGTCTTCCTGACTAGTGATTTAAATCAAATCCACTCTGGTGAGTCTCAGAGATTAATCCCAGTATTCCATGTGTCTGTAAGAATATACCAGCTGTTCCTGGCCAGGGAGTAGAATTTTCCAAGTTAAAATGGGCAACCATTAAAAGGAAATCAGTTGACTATGAATATTCAGAGTACAAACAACATAAGACAAAGTAAGAAGAGTGGAATGCTCCACAAGCTGAACTAATGCATCCCCACCAACCCCTGCGCAAAATGCAGAATATGGTCATGTCTAAAAAACAAAAACATTTATGGCTAATACTTTCTCCCCTCCAAATACATAAGATACCCATTCAGAAAACAGGTTCATACATCTCCCAAACATACATATCACCCCCCTTCAGAGGCTACTGTATATGTGACCTACGTACATTGTCCACTAGACTGTCGTCAACCTATTCTGCTGTTATTACCACCCTTTTAAATGTAGAAAACCCATGTGAAGAGTAGTGGTCTTCCCTGAAAATGAACAGGCATATATGTGTGCACCAGTAATGTCATACACAAATGTTAGCTTAATACATCTTGCCCTGATCCCCTAGTGAGTAGCTGGGAACAGATGCCTCCCCAATGCCCTCTTCTTAAAGTGAGGAAATCATTTATTACCCAAGTCTAAGATATTACCTTATTGGAAAAGGGTGTTTTCTCCAGACCTTTTGCATTCTCTGACTTGCTGGTTTTTTCAGCAGATTCTTTAGTTTCTGTGGATGGTTTCCGGGGCTTTTCAAAAATGTTTATCCCCAGGATCTGGGCTACCTTGTCGAGCTCAGATTGCTTCTTCTCTGCTGCATCAGACTCCTTGTGCAGCTCAGAAATCTCCTTCATAATGTTTTCTTGCAGTCGATTCACCTCTGCTAGCAAGGGGTCTTTGTGCCCATCCTTCTCCCGCCTTTTCTTCCTCAGCATCTCCCCTGAGCCAAATGAGGAGGTAGAGGAGTAGGAATCGCAGAGGAAAATCATGTTAAAACATCTACAATTATTCCAGTCACATAATTAACTGTTAAATTAATAAAATATTTAGGCCAGAGCTTTTGACTAGGAAGGAAATGGAGCTCTTGAGGAACAGGTACAATGGAGACAGCTTACAACCCAAGAAAGAAACTTAAATTTCCCTCTTACTGGGCAACAAAACAAGCAGTTCTTTGCCTTTCTTGCATTGCTCCACAAATGGATCTCAGACCCTACCCAGAAGGACCCTTTTCCCTTGGGTGGAAGAATTAAATCTTTAGCAGATTAAATAAAGTTTAAAGTTATCCAAAAATATGTTCAACAGTGTTCAAAGTCTGCTTGTACTGTCATATCCATGTGTGTTCCAGGACATGGCAGAGACAAGACAGTGAGGTAGTATCTTTTACTAGATCAACTTCTGTTTGTGGAAGGTATGAGCTTTCAAGCTACACAGAACTCTTCTTCAGATCTGGGGAAGGACATCACAGTGTCTGAGCAAAATACAGTTACAATCTGTCCCAACTTATATTTAGTGCAAGCAGACATGAAGAAGAGCTCTGTGTAGCTCAAAAGCTTGTACTTCCAACCAAAAAGAACTGGTTCCATAAAATATATTATCTCAACTACCTTGTCTCTCCAAACAGGAATTTACTGTCTCTCCCAAGATTAGAGTGCAAAAAAAATCCCACAAGTAAGTGAAGGGATTGACAGGCTCCATTTCTGCTAAATTATTACACTGCAGTGTGGAGAGCAAAGTAAACAATTTGTGAAGTTGCTCAGTGGCACACTTCAGAAATTTGGGCAGATGGCTGGCCTACACATTTTGGCTCACTACGAAGAGGCTCCAATTCCAAAGGCTGTGTAAGAAACTGCTGCTTGCAGAATAGCTGCTGCATTTGCCTACATGCATGTCAATGCAATGACAGTCATTACTTTGAAAAAAAAAAAAAATTCTGGGGTTCCTGGAATGGGAAAATATTAGATCTCATATTCTAGACTATTAGTCTGATCTGTACACTTTCTAACGGGAACTGTACTACAGACATGGGGGAGGACATCCTCGGGGGAAAGGGAAGAATGAGGAGCAGTACATACCTTGTTGTTTACGTAGCCTATCTAATTCAGTCTTGAGATAATAGAGCTTCTTTTGCCTTGCTTCTCTGTCATTCTTCAGTTTCTCTCTCTCTTCTATGACCTACAAAGATTGGGAAGAGAAGAGCATGAAACTCCCATCTCCTTCCAGCAGAGAGAAAACAATGCTGCAAAAGATTGCTAGGACCCCTTTGCAGTTCATTGGATGTCACTTATTCTAATCACTGTTCTCAAAATAATCTTTGTTGCTAACTTTTTAAAGCAGTACATATATCCACTCCTTTTTTAGCACCTTTCGGTTACTTTTAGTATATGATGTATCTGTGTCAATGTTTCAACCCAATGAAAATCCAAGAAAATGGTCACCACTGTATCCAGACTTGAATCGCATTATCTCTAGTCGCTGCTACTGCACTGGTAAGTATAGTCATCCTCAGAAAATCTAGTTTAGCTTTTTAATGACTCAATCACCAGTAAATTATGGGAGAGCGTACAAGGCTCATGGTAATCTACTAAAAGCTCATGACATCCATTCATTTGTAGAACATGCCTTTTGGCAGAGTATCAATCGGCCATTAGTTTACAAACGCTTTTTTCACATTATGGCTGGGATTTTCAAAAGCACTCAGATGTTGGTCTACTGATTTCACTGAGTGCAGAGTTAGTCCAATGCAGAGCACTTTTGAAAATCCCACACTGTATCTTCACAACACACACACTTCAATGAAAGATTGATTCTCTAGCCCTACATCTAGTTTTCAGCCTCTATACTCTCCTTGGTTATAAGTTTTGTTTTTGTTTCATTCTTACCAAATAATTTGTAATGCTGTGTGTTTTGAAACACAACCTATACCTGCTGAATCCTGGGATGCTGTCAGCTTGTTGTATAATACAGCTAGAGACGGGGACTGGGGAGTTCATACTGCCTATTTTCAGTGTAAATGGGCTTCCATGTAGAAAACAATGTTGCTGTCCTAAGGATAACATCTACAATGAAATCTGAAGTCACTAAGAATTAATCACTGGCTCCTCCCATACAAATCCAAAATGGATACAAGTTAACATTGAAAAGTCTTAACCTCATTGTAACCACAAAGAGCTGAAGGGACATGATCAGTTTGAGAACCAGTCAAATTTTAAGAGTCAGATGTATTTTCAGATCCCTCTAACAATTAAAGGTTTATGCTACATTTATTGGCATAGGAATATCAATATTCTACGCCAGCAAAGAACTCCTAGCTTGGATGCAGCTATACCAGCAAAGCTGTGCTTTATTCCAGTACACTAAGACCACTGCCCCAACATATTAGTATTAGTAAAAGCACAGTTTTGCCACTATAATTGCATCAATACTAGGGACTTCTGCCCATATAGCTATGCCAGCCAGTGATCACATCTCTTCACATTATATAGCCATGCCATCTGAAGTCTGCAGTGTAGACTATAGGCTGAGGCTATACATTTTTCAATCCCTTACCCTGTGTGAAAAGCCTACACAAATAGGCAACCTGACTCTACCAAAGATATAGAGAAACTAACTACACAAATACTGCCGTCAAATGCACTAAATAAATTTAAAAAGCAATGGACAATTATTTCCTATTATCTCTTCCACTTCTTAGAATCTCTGGCGTTACCTGAAACAAAGGTTGTAATTTTTTTTTTAAATCTGATGTTTAATCTGACCACATCTTTTCATACTTATTTAAGAATGTCTAACGCATCTATCACTCTGGTATCACTGCATTGTATTTAGAAAATCAGAAAAAGCATGTTTACATCCAAAGGCTCAACAGTTTCCCAAAACAACTATTCTTCCTGCTGATGCACAGAAAACATCTCTTGGGGGAAAAAAACCCACTACTGTCAATACTTCAAAGTCCTGTAGCGTTAAAGCATTACATAGTGGTCTTTATGGATTCCTTAGCCATTTCGTAGCTGGTTGCACACGATTAGCCTTGCACCTTCTTCCCAAAATTGTTCAGCAACAGCCCAGGGACATACGATTTATTGCAGCTTAGGTGAATTCCGTGTGACTATTGTTAAACTGCCAGGACATAGAAAAACCAGCCTCTGAAGATGAAAACCCACTTATCAGAGCATCAGCAGCAACTAGCAATCTAACCAAGACACGTGGCTGTGCCAGTTGAAAAACAAACACAGATACAAGTTACATTAAATTTGAGTGGTTTAGCTAAATATTTATCATGCCAAATAATACACTCACCTTCTGCTTTTGAGCTGCCCGGTTTTTTTCATCCGATATCTTTTCTGTGCTACTTTTGAGTGGGCGTGTAGCAAGCCGAAGGGGAGTTTTGGAATAAGTGGTAGTGGTGATGGGGATTTGCATGAGCACAGAGTCACTTCTCTTGATATTAGGGTGATTTTTGTCCATGGAGACTGTCTCAATCAGCCGGAGGTTTGGGCGTGAGGGGTTTGCTGGCATTGCCATTGTGAGAAGCCCATGAGCATCTGACAGTGTGGGGTTGGGCTGCTGGGGAGGAGGGTACATGGGCCAGGCAGAGGCTGCATATGCCATATAATGCCCATATGCATCATAGCCATGGGGGGCTATTGTAGGAGGTGGATAGCTTTGTGGCATCTGAGCTGCGGTGAATTGTGGATAGTTTGGAATTTGGTACTGGGATACAGAGGTGGGGGTAGGGGGCAAACTGGCAGGAGCAGGTGGCGCTGACGGGATTAGAGATACAGAAGGAACAGACTGTTCTGGTGGGCAAGAAGGTATCTCCTGACCCACAGCTTTGCTTTGAGAGTACTCTGATTTCTGGAGCAAGCCATCTTTGGACGGCTGGAAAGAGCCTGGAGGTGACGCAGAACGCTGCTGGTTTGACTCTGGAGAACGAGTGTCACTTCGGCTGCGCCGCATCACCCAGGATTCCTGTCTGCGGGAATCTGAAGAGCGATGATCAGGAGAATGAGATGCCAGCTTTTTACCATGGAGACGTTCCTGTGTGCGGACAGCCAGTTTGCCAATTTCAGCCACCCCAATGTCAAGCCCAATGGTTTTAAGCAAGTCATGAATCTTCGCATATTCAGTGTTGGACTCTTCCAAAGCATCTAGCTTTACAGTTGGAGAAGGAGGGGGACTCACTTTCTGGCTTGTAACTTCACTCCCACAACTTATTGGTGTCTTTTGAACAGAGGGTGATTCAGTTTTGGAGTCTTCTTCCTCATCACCATAAAGAAATTTTTCTTCATCCTCAATGTCAGGAAAGCTGCGCCTTCTCTTCTCCTGTGCATTGGCAGAATCAGCCATCATCCCCAGGATGCGGGAGAAGCCACTGCCATCCTGACTTGCCCTCTCATGAGGAAGCAGGAAGTCATTATGACGGTCTGCAGGCTCTGATTTTGGATCCATCTTTTCCTTGTGACTTAAGAAGCTTCCAAACTTCTCTTCAAATGTAAAGTTGTCATTGGGAAGCCCAGGAAGTGAACTCCACTCATAGACACCATCATTCAACTCCTTGTTTGCAGACTCCACAGAGTCTGTATTAAACCGTTTGAGGAAATTCTCCACTTCAGGTGTAAAAGGAGTGATGCTGCTGCTCTGGGACAAAGATGAATGACTTGAAAGAGGAGGAAGATCTTTGCTGGATGCAGAGCTACTTGGAAAGCCCTCAAGCTGAAAAAGAAAAAATATTTACTACTGCACCCCAAAAGGGAGATAAGCACCTCAGAGCACAAATAAAAAGACAGGGTCGTTTCACCTGAAGAATTCATAGACGAAAGTTTAGAAAAGACAACACAACAGCAACAAACAATGGAAATGGACCAGAGGAAAAGAAAGTAAGAATTACAGAAAAGATCATGTAGTTACTTGGGCATGTCATGAAGATGTTTTCATGGGTGCTTAAGAGAATACACCCACATGACCACTCAGCAATTTATTACAAGTTCTCAGCAACTTCACAAATTGAAGCTTTCTGCTGTGTACTTCTATGAGATGGAGAGCTATGTCAGAGGTTATAATCATGTACTTAAACATCAGCTGAAGCATCCTGCCTCAAATACAGGTAAGAATGCATGGATCAGAGCTATTTTCAATTACATATATAGGTACGCATGCAACTCATTCTCCCTTGAACAGGGCTTCTTCTAATGCATCTAACAAAAACCCTTCACTTTTAGAGTATCCTCTATTACAAACACCACAATTACAAAATCAAAACAGACCAGTACAAGATTTTGGTTGAAGTGACGAACTGAAACCTGAGGCCATGCCAACCATCCCATTTACCACAATAATCCTACATGGATATCAATTATCTTCAATTGCTAGCTTTAATTGGTGATTGAACTACATATGTAATCGTATTTCTCATAAACACTGATTCAAGCCTGATTGGTACTTGAATGAATGGGAAACCCATGAAGAGTGCACAACTTTGTAAAAAGTAGTACCAATGCTCAGTAGGCAGCTCTCTTTGCTAAGTCATTTCTAATCTAACACACTATGGTAATTCTAGGGGACACTGCAGTTGGAAGTGCCATGCAAGTAATGTACTGACTTGCCTGTGTTACTAGACTGCAGCTCTTTCTGTAGAAGTCGGCACTGAACCCAGTGCCTTGGCATTTCATTCTGCCACCCTCGATTCTATTTGCATACAAAAATCTTCATTAACTTCCCTAAAATTATCATGTAGAGAGCTACCATGAACTGCTGAATAGCTGTAAAGTTCTATCATCCAACCCAGATACAAATGCACCATTTGTTGCTGGCTGTATACCCATTCACCCAAGACCAGCTTTCATACCTTTAACATAACACAGCAAAATTCAACACAAAAAAGATAGGCAATGCAAAGATTCAGGTTCCTATACAACATTAACCTGTTCATATTAAACACATGCAACATCTTTTATTCCTTCTTTTCTGCTCTAAATATACAGGTTTAGTATATTTGTTTGAATTATTAGATGTATTCTGTGCCATAAAATATACAGGATGTGCATCTTGGCTGAGTTAATGTTGCTGGTGCCTGGCCTTTTGCCTGACTTAACACTTATTTAATTTTGGGGTCCTTCTTCAGGATCTCATCTCAGGTTTGGGTGTTTAAGGGATGGGGAAGGAAGTACATCTTAATTTTGTACCTATGCAGGCAATGCTGGAAGCCTCTTATTATGACAATGACCACACTAGATGGCACTAACGCACAAGATTTCCCTCCATAATTATCACTTCTTTGGGAATTCCTTAACAGAGTCCTACCCTGCACATAAAAGAGGATATTTAAAAGGAGGACACAGTGCTCGGATATCCTGAGACTTAAGAAACTAGGGGAAGTGTCCACAAGCAGTCCTAAAGTACAGCGAGCAATTGCGGCTTCTGTAATGAACTGTAGTCGGTCAAACTCCAAGACAGCAAGGACAACCTGTAAGAGACTCACTACCAGTAGGACAGAAAAAGCATCCTTAATTAATGCTTAACTGTATCAGAGAAAGGAAAAAGGGAAAAAGCAGGAGACTGAAGGTCAAATTAACGCAGTGGAGCACAAAGTGACTGTTCTGAGAATTAGAGGAATACTTGTGGATCAAACCTGCATCGGAGACTCCATTTCCACCTCCACTCGTTTCTTCAGGATAGATTTTTTGGGCATGGATGGCACTTCATCTGGTCTGTACAAGTACCGAGTCTCAGAAGACTGCATTGTGCTAGTTAATCCAGGGATCATGTAGCTATTGCCAGACAGATCATGGTTCAAATTTCTGCTCCGTTCCTCCTCTTCTCTTTTCCTCCTGGCACGGTCAAGTTCTCGGAATTCTTCACCCAGATAAGATGGGCTTTGACTTCGTCTGCAGCTTCGTCTGCGATAATTTCGTGTTCCCAGTGCAAAATTGTGATGATCCCCACTCATGCCATGCATCTTCTCATCCTTGTCATACCGAGGACGCTTCACTTCTCGTCCTCTCTCCTCTGGCCTAGGTGGGTAGGAGGATTTCCTGATTTTTTCACTATCCCTGTCAGGTCCCCTTGGCAGTTCTTCACCATGACCATAGTGGGGACTGTAGTCTGACCGGTGGAGGAAAACATCCCTGTTGCGGTAGTCCTCATCATGCCTCATTAAGTAGGGACTGGAAGACTGATCTTCATGAGAGGGATATCGCTCAAGGCCTCGAGGACATGGGAGGCCTCTTGTAAATATTGGACCATCAGCCATATCATCCCTGGCAAGAAAGGTACATGAAGTTAAACCTAAGTCAGTGACTCACTAAATGTTTTTCAGTCACTCTTACTCTACAGCAGGGGTGTCAAACTTATGGCCCGCAGGCCGGATTCGGCCCACCAAGGGCTCTTATCCGGCCACAGAGCCCTGCACAGCTCTCCATCGCCTGACCTGTCAAGCCCCGATAAAGTGCCTGCAATTTTACTTTTTGTCAGCAGAGGGCGCTCCTCTGCTACACAAAATACATTGGGGGCTCAGCCTGTGGTGGCGAAAAGTAAAAACTGCAGACACCTTTACCAGCGCTGGGCGCCTTGCTTTGAGGCTGGGCGCCTAGCTGGGCAGAAATGTTGTTGATACCTGGCCAGGGCCTTTTAATATCTGTCGCCCTGCGTGTACCCAGGCAGTCACTCAGTGCAGGGAATGGCCTGGCCAGAGAACTGACTCCAGGGGCTGGATTGAGCCCCTGTGAGCCAGGTAAGTGGGCGGGACGGGGTGGGGGTGAGAAGCAGGCTCCATGGGGCAGCAGGCTGGGAAAGGGGTTAAGGACGTGGCGCGGGAAAGGCGGGTGGGGACGAGAACAGAGCCCCATGCAGGGAAGGGAACAGGCAGAGGGGCCTCAGCGGGAAGGGGAGAATGGAAGGGAAGGGCAGAGCAGCAAAGGGGAAGGGGTCGTGGAGACAGCACAACAATGGGGAGCCTGCAGGGCAGGGGAAAGGGAAGGTGTCAGAAAGCCTGTGGGTTTGGGGAGAGGAAAGGGGAGCCCACACTGCCCCAAACACAACAGGGGAAGGGGTCAAGACCCCAGGTGGTACTGTGCTGAGAAGGGGGTCAGGAAGTCTACTCGGACACACTTCGGCCCCCGGCCGGTGTCCTGCCTTCCAATCTGGCCCCTGACACCGAATGAGTTTGACACCTCTGCTCTACAGTAACAAGACTTCATGTTGTTTTCAGATAGTAATGTTGAACTCATGACATAACTGACAAGCAGCACCCTCTGAAGGCCCAGAAGGGAACCACCAATATCGTACACACACAATACTCCACCTCCCACAATAGGATCACCCTCAAAATTCAGAAGTCCAAACACAAATCCATTCCAAAGGACAGCCAAGATTTAATACAATGGAATGAACAACAGGATAGCTTTAGTTTTCTTAAGGAAAAAGGCCACACACATGGTTTCAAAATTGGATTATTACTAAGTTTCTGGGCCATAAAAGACTCCTATATTCTGGTTGTGTCATATAGGAATTATTCAGGATCATTTAGCTTTGCATTGGATGCATGCGGCCAGCTCCTCAGCTGATTTAAAAATTGGCTATGTGGATTTACACCAGGTTTTGTGCACGAGTTTTAAGTGAACACATTTCTACTATTCAAAAACGGAAGTTTTGGAACTAGGGATGTAAAAGCCCAAACATTTAAATGATAATCAATTGTTTAAACACTTTCAACAGCTGATTATCATTTAAACTGGAGGTGGGGGAAAGCAGCAGCTGGGCTCAACTTCCTGTGAGCAAGAGCACCTGGGCAACTCTTGCCTTCAGGGAGGCTTCGAGTCTAGCGTGGGTGGAAGGGGCCACAGCTGGGCTCAGCTCCTGCCAGCAGTAAGAAGCCAAACCCAGAATGGCCTCCCACCATTTAACCATTCTATTTTTTTAGACTGGTTAAATGGATTCTTAATTACAAATTTTTACATCCCTATCTGGAACCTCCTCAGACATCAAGAGGACATTAAAGCAGTGAGGTCTGTGCATGCAAGCAAATCACTCCTTTGTGCTAGCCTCAGCCTAGATGGAAAGAGGTCAAACTATGTATGGTAGGAAAATAGCCCTGTCCCAGGCACACCTTCTTTGATGACTGGCCCCTACGAACGCTCCCCAGTGCAGGGTTGCCCTCTTTAAAAATGTCGTCCCCCCCCCCCAATAAACATTTCTGGAACTGGCCTTTAATAGAGCCAAACAGCTGCAACCCTGAAGTGGCCATTTTGCAACTGGCAGCAGCTGGCTGTATCACCATCTCTTCCATTTGGTAAGTACCTGTTAAGCTTTCCCTGATTTTCCCATATTCTTTTTACTGGGAAGATGGCATATTTCACAGTATGAAAAACTGATGCCTGTATGGACTTCTTGTAAGACACAGCTAGTTACAGCTTACTTTATAGATCAATGTGACACAGTGAAATTATAACACTTAGGCAAAAATTCTGGAAGCAAAATGTATTGAGACATAGGGGACAGTCTGAATAGGACCTGGGGAATCCACAACTTCCTCCCACGACCAGAAGGAATTATGGAGGCATCAGGAGCAACTAGTCCTTCAGCAGCATTAAGGTTGTGTTCAGGGTTCAATTAAGTGTGATTTGAAGCATGAAAATAAATACTGTTGTTAGCCTAAGTTCTAGGGTACTTTTTTTTTAAATGCAAAACTGACTCGTGACCTCTTACAGAAATTTAGAGCTGGTGTCTAACTGCTCTGGATCCCTCTCGTATAGTAGACTTAACAGTTCAAACTTTCAGGAGAGGTAGTTCTAAAAGTCTCATGTATTGGGTAGTTTTTAAATAAAAATATTAAAAGGCAACTAACTTATCTGAGAATTTACTTGCTCTGTAATTTTGCTTCTCTGAAGAATTCATCTTGCAGGATTCTCATACTTAGGTTTACTGGAGTCATGGGAAATTCCCCTATGTCTCAATGCATTTGACCCTCTGAAGCACACGCTGGGTAAGTTGAGGGGTCTGCCATACTGAGCATAGTCCAACCTCAGGTACCCAAACATTCTAGCTAGTTCCGTTCAAGAGCAGGAAACAAAAGTGTCCGTTAAGCTTCTAATGAAACAAAAAGAATAGGGAAAAGTCTCCCCAAGTGATCAACATGCCACATATGGGATGGAAAATGAATATATGACTGTCTACAGGACAAAACCCTAAGCATATCGCCTCCTATTCAAATAACTCGATAAATCTCTGAAGCGATGAGTGAATGCATGTGACTCTTGCAAAATGACATCTTCAAAGTACCAGAATTGCAGTAAATATATTCCCATCTCTCAAGATATCAAACAAATAATTACCATTAAAAATCCAAAGCTGGAAAATGGCTGGAAATTATGAGATAGGGTAGTCTGCCTAAGTATTCCATTCCCCTTATAATTTATATATTAATTACAATATTGATATGCAAAAATTCACCTTCCCTAATTCCAGTAATAACTTCAACTCTGAGCCACAAGACAATTCTCAACACACTTCATGCATCACTTATAGAATGGGTTACATAATCAGAGACATTCAAAAATCAGTGATGAAGATGGACTGAAAAAGTTAATTAGTACTGTCTTGTGGAAGTAAGAATTAACAAAGATCTACTGTGTCCTAAAGTAAAACACATCCAAGTTGACTACATGATCAGGTGTTTCTAGCTTTGACTTCTAGCTATATATACAAAATAAGCACCAAAATATTTATACCACAGTAACTGAAAATAACTTGTACACATATAAAAGCTGGTACTTTCAATGTTACAGGCCACAGCTGACTAACTTATTCTTCACTTTCAGGAAACACCTTTTCAGTACCAATCTCCACCCATTCCTGAGATCTCACTACACCCAGAAAAAAATGGTCGAAAATGTCACGGGGAGTAATTATGTGCTTTACCAAATGCCTTTCACTGATTTTTTTTTGCAAGTAACTGTCACACTCTCACTTGCTAGGCGGCAATCTACAATCCTTATTCACTCTGATTATAGCAGCCAAATTAAGGGGATAATTCAAAGACATCTCAGAAGGAAAGGAGTTGCAATTGTTTCATGGTTGTAATCAGAAAGGGCTCCAAAAATATAATCTGGACAGAAAAGAAACACAGATCTAGCTAATAGAATGTTGGGAGCCATTTGGAATAGATAATAAGCCTGAAAATAGCATAATGCCACAATATAAATCCATGGTATACTCACACTATAGCACTGCATGGAATTCTGTTGTTCCATCTCAAAAAAAGATATATATAGAACTGGAAAAAGTTCAGAGAAGAACCACGATTGGGGTATTGAACAACTTCCTTATAAGAAGAGATTAAAAAGATTGGGACTGTTCATTTTAGAAAAAAGACAACTAAGAGGACTACGATACAGATCTATAAAACCATGAATGGTGTGACAAAAGTGAGTAAGGGTTACTTACCCCTTCACATACCACAAGAACCAGGGGTCATGCAATGAAAAAAAAATATATAAGAAAACCAATTTTTTTTTAGAACAGACGGCCTTAAAACCAGTGCATTAAAAGGGACAGAACAAGTACAGAAGTAATTCAGATTGGTCAGACTTCTTGTACGAGGCATTTTAAGCACCAGAATGTATTTGTTTGCAAAAGGTTGGGTGGCCACTGTACATGCTACACTGGCCAGCCAACCCCTACAAATCTCTTGTACGAAACATTTCTCAAAGCTGCTTGAGCTGTATGGAGTGGGTGGTAAGACTCAGTGTTAAACTGATTGGTTTAAAACAACGGTTGACTGCTTCATAGCACAACTTAAAGAATGCAAAAATCCAGCTGGAAAGCCTTTGTGTTGATATGGTCTGACCTTTTACTCTAGCTCCATGATAATCTAGTGTGTAAAATGTATCCTTTTCTTTGCTGTAATGTGGCTTTGAAAAGACAGATATATTACATAGCTTGACACAGAAGCTAGAGACTACCTTTGGCAAAAATTTTGTGTGAGGTCTCAAAATTACCACATCTTTATGAAAAAAAGATGTATGTAGGTTATGCTACAAGAGCTTGTATTTCCTCTACACTCCTGGCACATATTACTACCATATTACAAAAAAGGTAATTTTGATGGATAAATAGAACAAGGTAGAAGGCTCAAAAGGTTGACTTACTGCACCCATCAATACAAGGTTGGGATTCCAAGGAGATATAATTGCTTAATTATAGATATAATTGCCTTTCGGGAATCTTGCTACTGTAGAGGGTAAAAATGTAGAGTATCCCTGAACTGGATGATAGAAAGCTGAGATAGTTGCCACATGGCCCCTCAGACAACTCAGATGGCCCAGAGTGCTTTAAACACAGAAGGTATTTCAGTACACCAGGTGACAGATGCTAAATAGAGTCAGCTGATGCTGCTGAATGCCAATGTGAATCATTTCCACTTGGCTGTGTTAGTAAGTGTTAGGAGTCCTTTTTACTTTGGATAAGGATGTTTTTGTATCTAAAAGATACATGTCCTTTATTGATCCTAATGTGGATCTGGATGAAGAATTATCCTCACCTTTGGGATTTCACATCTGGCTCAGCCAGCCTGGTGGCTGAATGGAAAGATTCATCACTTCTGAGAACCAGAGCTGCCTCGGCCATGCTGATGCTATCATGGTCAATGCATGGGTCTGGCTTGAGTTTCTCTGGGAACTCTTGGAACCAATGAAATATCAAGGCAAACATACATTAAGCCTGGGGGGTGGAGGGAGAGGGTATGAGGAATGCATCAGACAAAAATCCCTGAATCCACCAATCTCTGGAGCAGACCTTGTGACACATTTTGTTCTCATTAATGGCAAAGAGGTCAATGGTATCGTTTACTAACGACTCCTGATTAGTATTGATGATCCACCAGCATATTTGACAACCCTTGTAAGTGTATGACTATTAGGATAATATGATGATGGATGTCTGTTAAGCTAGTGGTAGTAGTTTTGCCAATGGTTTCACTACGCAGCTAAAAAGACTGGGCCCTAAAAAAGGGGAAGTCTGGAAATTCCTCCCCATGTCAGCAAAACTAAATCTAAACCAGACAAGTATTAGGACACTTAAATCCTAATTTGGCTTTAAAGTACAACTCATGATGATAAAAGGATACCTAGACTGGGACTGGACCATTTCTGTTCTAATTGGCATTTTTGCCCAGCTACAAGGAGGCCTATAAACACCAGGCTGTTACAAGTGGGGGGCTGTCAGAAGACACGGAAAGGGAATGGTCCTTCGAAGTGTCGGAGCACCAAGAGATGGCTCTTGCCACGGCCTGATCAACCGAGGCACTTGACCCAGACCTGGGCCGGCCTGTAAGGGAGATGCCGGAGTTAGATTTGATCATCCCAACAGAAAGATTCCCTGAGACCTGGTAAAAGAATTTTGGACCTGCGGCAGCCTGCAAGGGAGATTCCGGAGTTAGATTTGGTCATCCCAACAGGAAGATTCCCTGGAGTTCGTTAAAAATAAAAAAAAAGCACTGACATGGTTGGGATCAAGATCTGGATATTATGTTGTTGTAAGTATGAGTAATCTTCTAACCATTATTTTATGTTGGTGTTTTATTAAGTTAGGACTTGGTTTAAATTTTATTAATAATAGTTTAGAAGTAATCAAAACTGCTTGTATTTGTAACCGTACCAGTGCTGTTTCTCCGCTTGTAATTAATTGGCTTTCAGGAAGTGCTCACGCAGGATTGTTTTTGGCTCAGTGTTTAGTGTTAGCAATCATATTTTGTAATCCTCAAATTATATCATGCAACTAAAATTCCTAAATTTTAGTTTTAAATAAAAGTTACATAAACGGTGATTAACATAAACACTACAGTTTTGTGTCTGTGCCACCCGCCTCTCTGTTCTGGTATTTTAAACCACCAGAAGAATTCACTTTAAGGGGGAGGGTTCCCTAAGAAGTTCCCCCTACCCCTCAGGAAACAACATCAAATTTTAGCCCCCAAGACGGACAGACAATGGATACAGTGGTTCCATACGTATACTGCTTCTTGATGTAGGGATGAGAACATACATCGCTATAATGGTGTCTCTTATGATCTGAATTGACTGACTTTTCAGATCCAGGAGAAAACCATGCACACTTGATGAATGGCCCTTATTTTGGAGGCAAGTGAAGCCCATCTTTCTGAGGTTTTGTATTTGAAGTTTATCTAAGTAAGCTCCCCATCCTACCTAAAGGGAAGAAGTCTCTTACTAGCAGTTTTGATGGCAATGGTGGAGAGTACAGTACTCCCTTGCAAAATTTTAATGTGTCCTTCCACCAGTTTAATGGAAACGAGGCTTCTTAAGGGACTTGCACTGCCATATCCAGATGACATCTATCAGGCTGATACACAGACTTCAACCACACTTGCATGCAACAAAACGTAGTCTGGTATGCTGAGTTATTTACATGCAGGAGGCCATGTGCCCTAGAAGCTCGAAAGAAGCTCTTATAAATGTCTTTAGCTGAACTTAGGTGGTCAATCAAATCTACTTTGGCTTTGAATCTTTCTTAGATAGGTCACTTAGACAGCAGATAGTCCACTGCTGCTTTGGCGTCAGAACCACCCCCATAAATTCCATCTTTTGAGAAGAACTACTATGGACTTCTCTTCATTTACTTTTATTCCTAGGGATTCAGCTATACAAGAACTCCATGTCTCCTGTGATAAGCTGTCACCACTGCTAGGGCATTTGGTGAATTCTCTCATCACTATCAATAGACTAAACAGTAGGACCCTGACTTGACAGGGGCAATTGACCACGTGAAACCTTATATATTTTCTGTGGACAAGATTAATTGTTATATGAAAATAAGTGTCCTGGAGGTCAAGAGCTGCACATCAGTCATATGGATCAAGAGTTGGAATTAGTCAGAACTACCATCTTGAATCCGAGCTTTCAAATGAAGGTGTTCAGTTGTCTCAGATCAGAATAAAGCACCAATCTCTCTTCTTTGAAATAGAATGCAATGGGAATAAAACACTGTCCCTCTCTGTTCTTGAACTACTGCTTCCATTGCTCTGAAATTCAAAATTGATTTAATCTCCTTGAAGAATCCCTGAAAAGAAACTGGGAAGGTAAGTGGAAGCAGAGGAGGATCTGGAATTGGCTAGAGCAACCCACATCTACAATTTCCTAGACCTAGCTGTCCACAGTGATGATGTTCCAGACCAGGAAAGACACTTCCTGGGGCTTAAGCTAATCTTTTCTGAGACAATTTGAGGTGACTTCTAGCTGCTCAAGGAAGGATTTGAGGGAACAAGACAGACCTCTTCCCATTTCTCCCATACCTTGCAGTTTTACCAGCAGATTAATCTTCAGAAGCAGCTGCCTTCTATCAATGAAAAGAGAAGCCAGAAGAGGAACTTTTTGAGAATGAGTACTTAAGAATTTCATCTCCAGCCACCCTAGGATCTAAAGAGTGACACACTGAGTTATATAGAGAGAACATCTTCAGATGAGACTCCCACAGCTGTTTGGGTTCTCTTAGAGAATGAACTACAAATAGCACACCTAGTCATTGAGTCCTTCATCCAGTACCGATAAGCAACTGGAGTGCCAGAACATTGCTGCCTCACATGAAGGACAATTTTTAAAGCCTAGAGATTTACATTCAGTCAGAATGACAAGTCCCAGAAACACAGTCTCTCAGGTAAAAAAGGGAAACAAATTTTCTTTCTTCTTTTGGAGGAAGAAATCTATCAAAAACCTGAAGCTAACCCAAGTAACTAACTGCTAAATATTTAACTATTTAGAATACAATGCACAGAACATACAGGAAGCATGAAATGTGGACACTGCAAGTTCTGACTCTGATGCATAAAAGAGGCGAGGGAGAGACAGAGGATACACCGGAGACACAGCTGGGGTTACCATGCCCTTAGGTCAGAGACAAGAGCACACTCAGGATGTAGATGAAGCCCCAAGAGAAACTGCTGACCAGAAGAATCTGAACTGGAGTACATGGGGCGCATATACACCAACAGTGGATAGACGTTGGCAAGCATTCAAATAAAAATATAAGTTTATATTACATCCCTTTCTCCTACTCTTCTAAGTCTAGTTTAGCTGTTGCTTTTGATACCTTTTTAGTGCCATGTTCCTCACTACTTCTTTTACCATTTCAAATTAATAACAAAACTTTATCAGAGAGTCAAACTGAAAGTTGCTAATTTCTCTAAGGGAGGAAATATCCCTCACAGCAGGACATTTTCACTTTTCCTTTAAATAAACTGAGTGGCATACTACACCACTTCTAACCATGTAGCATGACCACAAAACATGATATATATACACTTATTGGAGAAAAGGAAGCCGAGGGAAAGTCCCAACTGGCAAATGAAGACGAGCCTTAAAGTTGTAGCTATGCTAACAATTCTCTTGTGTCATTTCTCCTGCCCCCAATACATGCTGCTATCCCATGTATATGCACCAGTTCTGGCCAGAAGACCGCTACCTGCAAAGGAAACCATGATTACAAGAGAACTGAGGTGGAAAGCTTAAAAACAGTATTACCAACTAGACTAATTTGATTTACTGCACCTTCAGGAACTTAAAACCTTAAAGAGTTGACACACTTCTAGAGACAAGAACATAATGAAAGAATCCTGCTCAGTTCCCCTCCTTTGTGCTACTATTGTTGGGGTATTTGCATAAAACAAGATGTTTCAGTGCCTCTTCTGCATCTGCTGCTTAACCCCCCACCTGAAGTCACAACTGGCTGCCAGGTGATGATTAAGAGAGATACACACTTTATACAATCTTTTCCATCTCTGACTACTGCATTCCTCCATCAAAGAGGACAACAATTTCAGTGGGGAAAAGAGGACTTGAAGCTCTAGAATTAGTACTCTATTTCCTCTGTCCAGTTTCACCTGCTTTTCTGTAATAAACACTTCAAAATATTATGTGTATCTAGATTTATACCATGCTTCTCACAGTAGTATCTATCACACCCAAGAAATCTCTTAATTAGGTGTACTAGTCTCCACGTCCCATCAATAGGACTTTTGGAATCCTAGCACTTTACCAAATTTTTGTCCTGTGTGAGACTCTCTCCTTATCAATGCCCTAACAACAAAGCTTGGACTCTTGCCCAATTCCTAAAGGCTGCTTTTATATCTTAATTCTTGCTTTTCCCCAGCCAGAACACCCACTTTACTTTATATGGGCCCTTCTATGGCTCGAGCAAGTAGGCCATTGCAAAAAAACACTCAAAGAGCATGAGGAGCAAGCCTTAAAAGGTTTATATTGGAGCCAATTCATTGTCTCGCTCTATGGGATCCCAGTTTGTAGAGTACCATACCTGTCCACGTCACTCAGGTTATCAACTGGTGAGCCCAGTCGATCAGGCAGCCTCCTTCGTTCTGGTGTGTCAATGCAATACCGGTCATTACCAACAGTTATCCGCAAACTCTGCTCCAGTGAAGACTCAGAACGGAGGCTTGGAGAACGTCTCTGCAATTGAAGAAAGAATGAAAAACCAGCACAGGACTGTCCCCTCAACTCCAAAACAGACATCTGAGTCTGGCCACCTCATCATATTAGACTTGGGGATGAGGCTCATGAGAAATAAATTAATCATACAACTGCTCCATTTATGTAAATTGCCATTAATCTGAAAAAAAGGAAGAGACTAAGTGTTGTTACTTCTCACCCTGCCTGCAATTAACAGTGGCTCTGTATTTACATTAGATTCACAGGAACTTTTAATCTGAAAATATCTTTGAAGAACTGCATTTCTGGAGGTAACACAACAGAAAGGAAGGAAGGAAAAAGAAGCTGTTCAAGAACCACAGTTGCTGTTTTGGTCCTCTTTTTGTGGGCAACAGCCAACTAACTACGTGAACTGTGTACCCTGCAGTGCCAAGGAATTTTTCTGTGTGTACAGCAGATACATTGATTGAGCAGGTCCTCTTGGCATAACAAGAGTATGGGTCAGTGAGAGCAAGAAAGCCCATAACCAAATCTGGAAATTGTTCCAAAAGAGACTACTAATTGACTCAATAGTAAGTGAACATCTACTGTAAATGAAAATCTAAATTAGGGGTTCTCAACCTTTTTGGACTACCATAACGTTTTCAGGAGTCTGATTTGTCTTGCATACCCCAAGTTCCACCTCACTAAAAACTCAGGCTTTGGCTCCAGCCCCATGCAGCAAGGCTCAGACTTCAGCTCTCTGCCCTGGGCCCCAGTGACTTTAATCCCATTAGAACTAACTCACCCAGAGTTTGAGAATCGCTGATATAGTACATAGAACAGTATAAACAAGTCAATGTCTATATGAAATTTTAGTCTGTACTGACTTTACTGTTGCTTTTTATGTAGCCTGTTATAAAAGCAGGCAAATATCTAGATCAGGGGTCGGCAACCCAAAAGATAAGAAGAGCCATTTTTAAAAATTCCTTCAATAACCAAGTGTTTTGAGAGCCGCAATGGGTAGCCTCCTGGTTAAGAAACTGAATAATAGAACAGATATGCATATTGGTTTTTAACAACAAAAAATGATGTTTAATGATGTTAATAAACAATTTACATATAAACATTTTAACGGTGGAAAGAAAGAAAGAAAGAAAGAAAGAAAGAAAGAAAGAAAGAAAGAA
>ML685790.1:2678692-2771656 GCA_007922175.1 Pelusios castaneus | reverse complement strand
GAAAGAAAGAAAGAAAGAAAGAAAGAAAGAAAGAAAGAAAGAAAGAAAGAAAGAAAGAAAGAAAAGCCTCAGGACAGCCCCGGAGCCCAGCTGCCAGAAGGGAGGGACAAGGGAAGAAGAAAGAAAAAAGGAAGGAGGAGAAAGGAAAAAGAAAAGAAGAGAAAAAGCCACAGGACAGCCCCAGCTTGGGGAACAGCGGGGGCTGCCAGGCTGCGCGGGGTCCCCTCTAAGCTGCCGGGGGTGCGACAGCTGCTGCATGGCTGTGTACCTGCGCAGCTTACAGGGAACATAGCATGGGGGGTCAGGCTGGAGGAGGGGAGAGGCGCAGGTCGGGCTGGAGGAGGGGAGAGGCTTGACTCAGAGCCAAGGGGGCCTGGGAGTCGCGGCCAGAACCCCGGAGCTACCGCACACCTGGCTCCCTAGAGGGGATTGCCAGGGAGCCACAAGGGGGCAGTCAAAGAGCCGCATGAGGCTCTCGGAGCCGCTGTTGCCGACCCCCGATCTAGATGAATTGTTATACCCTCAGGAGGACCTCTGTGAAGCCCGAAGAGCACACATACATACTCCTGGTTGAGAACCATTGTTCTACATGAAGGACCACTGCTATTACTTAAGATGGTTAATCTACATGAGCTGGTCAATTCAAGATACTGGTGTTGAAAAGTTCTAATGTCTTTCCCAACACATTATTTTTGTACGGGAAGGAAGATGAGGTGATTTGGAGTGAGAAATACAGCACACATTTCTTTTTCTTATCAGACACTCTGGTACCCATAATGTATAGTTTTGCAAGAAACAATATTATTTCCATCTCCTCAACAAGCTACCTATTACATGTTCCCAACATGGTTCTGCACTGCAATCATTATTCTATCTGGAAAGTGGACAAGTCATCTTCCAAACCCTGACAAAAAACTGAATAGCTGAATGATTGCAGTTGAAGGGCAGAAAGTCACCTTCCAATCTCCATGGCTGAGCAGCACTTGTACTAAGTTTTCAGCAGAAATTTCCAAATGTTGCTAGTGCTGGTGCTGCTCTATCAGAAGCAGTACCAATATGAACTTTAGTGAAAACAAAGCTTCTGTATCATTTTCAACATCTGGCATTTTTAACACATTCCTTGTTGTCTAACCTAACTTAGAGCAGGGATAAACACCACAATGTTAAAAAAGAAAAAATCTCAGGGGCCACAAATGTCTTGTACACATTAGCACTCCCACCACTGTTACCACTAGAGTTGTGCTAGAGATTAAAAAAAAAAAATCTCAGCATATCTAAGTAGGCAAGGTCTGAGTGAGCTATCTTTGCAGACTTCTTAGAATATTAAATACCTAAGAACTTCATTAACACAGAATTAAAATTGCCCAGTGAGGCATTCCAAGATGCGGAGAGTGGTAACTAAACTTAAAATCAGTACATAAAAATAGTTAAGACATATGACGCACCCACAACACAGTCTTAGCTCTGGCCCTGAGAGCTGACAATAGCCACTGGGAATGGTTCAGTAAGGGAGCTGCCATAACAAGCAGATAGGAGGAAGTTCTAAGAGAGTGTGCACTGTTTATGTTATGCACCACAGATTTGAATTCCAGTATTTATCTGCATGTGCTCCAAATGCCTTCACTATGTTATGTGTAGTTGTCCTGAATGATGGAATGATTTGGTGGAGCAGTGTGCCAGAGTTGCTACTGTGCTGATGAGAGGTGGCTATATACTTTGAAAGAAAAAGCATAACTCATTTCAGCAATGAGTCTTGTAGGGTAAGTCACTAAATGTGCACAAGGGCTTCTTCTTGCCATGGGGATTCTCAATGATCTGGTGGCCTAGATGACAGCAGTCATCAGGGCTTAATGTGGAGTAAGCAAAGGCAATGTCTCAAAAGGAATCTGATGGGCAAAGGGAGAGGGGATTTAACATTTAGCAAGTTGGAGGGAGGAGGGAAGTTGTGTGGAATAGTCTTAGTGTTTCAATGCAGGCCAGGTGACTAATAGCACCTGTTTGCTATACCTGACCTAAAGCAAAATCTTGCCTTAACTAAAAGGTATTGGACTTTCCTCATATGCTCTGTTCCTTAACCGTTCTGTAGCATCTGAAAGGTACAGTACTAGTATGCATTACTATCATGCTGGGGCACTACAGAAAGAGAACAGGGTAAAGTTGCATTATGGAAACAGCATGTACCTTAACTTCGTATTTCCCAGTTTCCAAGGGTTTAAATTTGCATTAATCTTAGCTCTTCATTTTTGGGTTTTCAGTTTTAAGTTTAGCTACTCTCCTCATTCTGGAAGGGCACAAGGCATCACTAGGCAACCTGAACTCTGCATTAAATTTCTGGGCATTTAATTTGTAAACATAATAATGTCTCAACACTCGCATGTACCACAGCCCAGCTCTCCCTGTCCACTCCCCCTGGCTCCTTGACAATGATTACTCCAGCCATAGAACGCACTGGCTGCGAATTAGTCTTTTCACTGCCCTCTCATCTTCTCTTTGTCTCTGCCTGTTCACAACAGCTTGGTCCTCCCTCCTCAGCATTCCTCCCTACAGAGACGTAAGCGTCAGCATGGGACCTGCTGCTTGAGCTGTGCAGAGGATGCAGGAAGGGTGCAGGGACCAGCATGGAATCAGCTGAGACAGACATTGGGCACATGGATGTGGGGGGCTTTGAGTGAGATAGAGAAGACCCCAACATTATCCATTGCACAGCTTTGAACCCCTTCTTTCCACATCATTTTCAATATACTGTTCCAACACCCCCAGTCTTCTTACTGCTACCTATGTCATTCAACTGCTGAGAGACCCTCATATTGCTCTAACTCCTCCAATAGTCTCTCCTTTACACTCATTGTTCTGATTACCCACATATCCCCCAATGCTTCAATACCCTCCCACCCACGCACCCCCAACTACATCATATAAAAACTGACGCTCCACTTCACTCTTGTCACTCCATGCCCCAGTAAGTTTGGAGAGCATGCAGGGAGGCGGTGGGGCTATCAGGCATATATGTTCCAGGTGGACATGGAAAGGGGCAGGAGACTGGAGATGCAGAGTCCCTACCCCAAATCTGATCCTAATGTATGGGGAAGGAGGTCTACAAAACCACTTGCAGCACGGGCGTTTTAGGCCGTATCTATACCTTCAATGTTCCAGCAGCACAGCTGTACTAATAAAGGTGCGCCAGAGCAGTATATCTGATGAAGACATTCCATGCCAACAGGACAGAGCTCTCCCGCCAGCATAACAGAATCACCTTTGTAAGTAGCAGAAGCTGCGTTGGCAGGAGAAGCTCACCTGCCCATGTAGTAATATCCACACTGGCACATATGTCGATATAACTTATGTTGCTCAGGGAGGAGCGAGGTATTCACATCCCCAAGCAACTTAAATTATGCAGACTAGGCTATGGTGTAGACATAGCCTTAGGGAGGTGTAAAGCAGCATATTCATTTGAGATGTTCTCAGCTAAATAAGTGCACCCAGTGGAGATAAATCTGAGTTATTGTTTCAGGCTGTATTCATGAACTGCTCCATTCAAGTCAGCAGGTCTTCTCATCACTTCTCTGTCTTTAGAGTCACTGAGGGAATAGGGGTTCACATCCTCCCCACCCCGGAGAGAGAAAGGCCTCCAGATCCCAGCTCAGATGGGGGCAAGAAAAGTTTACCCTATGAAAGAGAAGGGCCCTCACTCCTGGCTCACAGATGTGGGGGACAGGAAGAATGGCTCAAATTCCTCCACCACCCTAACTTCCCAATTCCACTTGCCATTCATCCCAATGATCCCTTTCAGCCCCTCTCCTCCCCAAAACTCTTTGCAATTCATTCCCCTCTCTCTAATCCACATTTTCCTCACTGCAGTGCCAAAGCCCTTTCCCCAACCCCACATTCCTCACTGCTCTAACAGCATCCCCACTTTCCTGCTAAATACTCTACCCTCTCTCCCCCATTTCCTTGTTCTTCACCAACAAGTTATAAGAATCCAAAAACTTTATGAGCAGCTCATGTGGGGGGGGGGGGGGGGGAGCGCCTGTATTAGGAAAAAGTCTTGACCAAACGACCAGGGACTTGTTTTCGTTTGATCACACTCAGTTCCAGTGTTCAGAAAATATGATCACATTATCTTTCTTTCATCTTTCTTCTATTCTGACCAATGCTAATTTCCATGAGAACACTCCTAAAGTTAATCAGAGTCTGCATGTGAATTTTAGAACACTTTTTAAACCATGTTTTGGTCTCTGGGCAAAACTTCCAAAATAAGCCCCTGCAGAAGGCAGGCAGAGAGCAAGGACTGTGCACAGACACATTCTGTGAAAACTGTCATATGCAGGGCTCAAACTACATGCACAGGTGCAGCTCTGGGTCAGTGACCACAACATATCATCTTGAGCCACTCAGTTATTGTAGCAGAGCTCCCATCTAACTGTTAATACACACTTCAGTTTCTTTGGTTCTGCAATTTCCCAATCTCTACATCTAAAAATCTAAGGTCAATACCTTTCTTCAGTAATGCTTCTCCAAAGGAGTAGTGGGTATTATGCATAAACTGAGAAAAATGCTGAGTGACTGAGATCAGTTGGGGAGAGGGCTATACTTCATAAACTCCTTTGTGAAGTGACCCCAAAATTAGAGCATTAACATTACCCGGCACCTCCATAACCCATAGCGTTAAAGACCATCTGAGTAAGCAGGTAGATTTCTGAGCACTCAGAATAGCAACAGCAAAATTCAACATTACCTAGCAGAATTGGTGCTAGGCCACAATCACTTGGGATCTCTTCTGCAAGCATTTTATTAACTAAGGGCTTGTCTACATGAGAAAATCTGGAATAAGGTAGGATGTGATTTTTCAAGTTGATTAAGTATTTCTGATTAAAAACATGCACAGATGCTTTTATTCTGGAATAAAGTGCCTTTTTTCAAATTATCTTAATCCACTGGATTGTTATCAAACCCAGTGGATAAAGGTAATCTGGAAAAAGGCCATATTATTCCAGAATAAGAGACTTCACACAAGTAGTTAATGAGGAATAGCTATTCCAAAATAATTCTCTATGTGGAGAAACTTGTTGACAGTGCAAAACAAAACTTCTTTCTTACTGCAAAGCACATTCACAGATTATCTAGTATTTAACTACATAGCATACTCCTCATACAGCATCAAACAGTAAAGATATTCATAGCTGAAAAAGAATACAAAAATCCAGGATTTCACATGCGCAAACCTGAACAGTTTGCTTAGGCTGAAATGGGACATTATAACATATTAAAGAACTGACAGAGAATAAATCTAACAAACCTGTAACTGGCTCTCTATATCAAGAGAAATTTAAACTTAATGTTTAATAGACATTCAATTTAGAAAGTTCTCTGCATTCCACACGTGAATGATCCAGAAGCACAAAATTCTGTTAAACGTTACGCATTTATCCCACTGGCTAAGTATTCTATTTTACCCATGAGTGCCTTTGCTTTGCTAAAGGATAGTTTGATCTTTGATTCTTAGCTGAAATGCTTAAGGTTTCTGGCCAGCTGTAACTCTGAAGAGGACTAACAGCCTAAAGGGGACAAAAATCAAAGAGTCATTACTTGGAATAAAAACAATGAGAGCCCTGTGGCACCTTAAAGACTAACAAATGTCTTTGATCATAACCCACTTCATCAGATGGAGCCCACGAAAGCTTATGCCCAAAGAAATTTGTTAGTCTTTAAGGTGCCACAGGATTCTTGTTGTTTTTGCTGTACACAGACTAACAAGGCTATTACAGAAATTACTTGGAATAAGGTAAATGATGAAAGGAGAAATGATGAGACATTAGAAATGAAAGACCCCTTATAAATAACTAACTGCTTGCCTCCTGCCAGGCAAGTATCATTATCCTTACTCTACACACAGATGGAGAAATTGAGGCTGAAGAAAATTATGTAATGGTCATCCTGTGAGTCAATGGTAGAATCTGAAACAGAGCTAGTTAGTTCTCTACACCCATTCGAGTGCCCTACTCACTGTCTATACCACCCTATCCACTTCTCTAAAAAACACAGGACTGATGCTCCAGGTGTATTTTCTTGCACTCTGTCAGGCAGGAAAAACACTTGCTCTGTGGAAAGAGGGCTCAGCTTTCAATGGATTATTTCATGGCAGACTCGGACACACTTCAGGAGAGCAGGACACTCCCCCTGCCTGAAGGAGTCACACGGGGCTGACCGGGAGGAGTCAGACGAGGGAGATGGGGCATTCAGAAGTAAGTGTCCCGGCTGCCAAAGCCCTGCACGGTGCGCTAGGGGAGGAACATGCAGGGCGCGGTGTCCCCCTCCGCCCCAAGTACGGCGGGGTCGGACGGGCAGGGAGTGGGGAGAAACAGGCAGCGCTGGGACAGCCCAGACCGTCCAGTCCGCAGGTCGGGCGACCGCCCGGCCCAGGGAAGGGCGGAGCCTGAGCGGGGCGGGTAATTACCCGAAGCCCGGCCGGGGGTGTCTGTCCTGAGGGGTAGTTACCCGGCTACTGCTGCTGTCGCCATGCTCGCCGCCGCGGCGGCCCCGGCTCCTCCCGGGCCCAGCTCCCCCTGGCGGGGAGGGCAGCCGCTTGGGGCGGTGCGGGGACGGAGAGCGGCGGGACGGTGCGCGGTGGCCGGACGTGGAGCGGTGGCGGCGGGACGGGGGCGGCGGCGAGGCGGAGGAGTGGGGGCGGCCGCGGCCTGGACCCGGCCCGGACCCCGAGGTGCCCGAGCGGGAGCTGCGGGACCCCGACGAGCTGCTCTCCTTGGAGCGGTGGGAGGAGGGCGGCGGGCCGGAGCGGCCGCTGCTGGAGCGGTACATGGCGGCGCGGGAGATCTCGCAGGTTCCCGGCGCCCTCCTCCTCCAGCGCCCGCCTAGGCCCCGTGCGTGCGCGTTCTCGACGCAGCTACCGGCGTCACGGCCACGGCCGGGGAGGGAGGGGGTGCTCAGTCATCCGAACAAAATGGCGCCAGCGTTGCCCCGGTCACGTGATGGCGATCTAAGGTCCGCTGGAGCGTGGCCCCGCCCTGCCTTGTAGCCCCGCCTCCTGCCGGGCTCAGGGCACAGGAACGCAGCCCACACTGGCGGCGTCCTGCGCTGCAGCGCCCCCTGTTGGCTTGTGCGCGGAAGCCCGTGCCGCGCGCAGCAGCTTGCTCTCGAGCGGTTCTGAGCCACGCGGGCCCTAGAGAACGAAGCCGGGTGGGTGCGAGGCGGCCAGGGGCTGCACAGAAGCAGAGCGGCTATGCCTGCTCGGCCAGTGCTGGCTGCCATCCTGCCGTGAGTGGGGAGCGAGCTGCTTCAACGGGCGTGGTGGACTGCTGGTCCACAACAACGCCCAGCACTACTCCGTTTCCCCCTCTCTAGGATAACAGAGGCGCCTTCCATGAACCCGAGAGGCAGCAAATGTAGATCTGCTGGGAGCGAGTATTTTGACATAGGCCGGTGGATCGAGGAGTGAAGCCCAAAGATACCGCTGATGAGGCCAAGAGATTAACAGGTTTCAGACCAAACTGGGGATTGGGAATGCCCCCGGCTACATTAGACAATATTTTGGAAAAATTTCGGAAGCATGTCAAGTCTCCAGTCCTGTCTTCAACTCACAGTAATAAGCCAATCACTACCGACTAGGTCAGGAAGAAACTTCCCTCCGCACTTGTCCAGACTTTTTTGCAGCTGCTTTGGGAACACCAGCTATTTGCCACTCTCAGAGACAGACCTGATGAACTGCTCAGCTGTTCTGATCTAGTGTGACAAGTCATATGTACCTATGTCAAAACAGACAAGCAGGGCTGGCCCAACCATATAGGTGAACTATGCAGTCACCTAGGGCACCAGGCTTTAAGGGGCACAAAATTAGACAGAAATGATTTTTTTCTCTTAAAAATATTTTAATATGTCATTTCTTATAACATGGGGGAATGCCAAAGTCATAGTTTGCCTAGGGCACCAAAAACCTTTAGACTGGCCTTGCAGACAAGTTAATGCTGCAGTGGAAATCACTTTCTAAATTCCTGCCCTTCTTTGTACCTTGGTTAGGAGTTGAAATAGGTTTAATCTTTTGTTATTAGCGGGTGGAGATCTGAGGGATGGTATTTTGAGGTTCAACTCAAATTTTGCCCACTTCTAGGGATACATACCCCAAAGCACACTTGAATCAGAAAGCTGGGCGTAGCCATGGAAAGGTGTTCTGGCTTTCTGGTGTCCTGACACTTTAACACAGAATGTATACAGAGGAAGTAAACTGATTCTTAGTGGCACAGTAAACTGCCTCACCTTCAAACTGTTTCTGAATGAGTGCACTACTATACTAATTCAGGAAATAACACTTAAATGTGTAAACCATCAAACCATGCAAAGCACAAAGCAGCCTGCATAAACATAAATCTATTTCTATTCCCTTCTCCACCCTAGCCACTACACTCAAAGTTTATTATGTTTCACTTGTTGTGACTTGTCTTCGATTAAAGTGTGGGCCCTTCAAGGTAAAGACTGCATCTTTACATGTATTTGTAAGTGCCATAATGGGCCTCTGATCCTAGCTAGGATTAGTTTACAACAATAATAAAGCTAATTAATAATAAGGAAAAGGACTGAGTATGTCTTTTCCAATTAATTGTTTCCAAAGAGTTCAGATATTTCAAACTTGGCAATGCACTGAATCCTGCTCTGTAATAATGCTATGAAATTGCTATAGTACTTAACATTTCCAACTAGGACAATGTAACAGTTACAAATAACAATCCCCACATATACTTTATTAATTTTAAAGAACATTTTCATGTCTGAAAGTCAAGGAAAAAGGAAATCCACAAACTTCAAAAAAGCAAAAGCAGACTCGAGTGATGAAGAAAAAGGCTTTTTAGCTTTCCAGCTGCTGAATATATATTCCATCCCTTTGCTTTCTGCAGACCAGCCCTGAAAGTTTGGTTTAAAAAATACATTTGTTTCCCTTTTCCTATACTCATTTTATCATTAAGACAGCCACCTTAAAGCAACCAATATAAAAAATCTAGGAAAGCTCTGCCTCTCAGACTTTTAGATAACACTAATTACTATGCAGCTAAACACTGCACCGAAACCCAGAACACCAAAATGTTTTCTCACTTTGTTCCGCTAGACAGAAGAGCAAGACTTGAGGAGAGGTCCTGATGATTTCCTATCTTGTAGTAAGTGGCAAATGGAAGCTGAAGCTATCCAGTTGTCATTGCTATTACATTTTTGTTCTTTGTTTGTACAATGCCTTGCACAATGGGTCCATCAGTGAAGCTCCTAAACATAATAATATAAATAATATATTATGATAATACAAATGACAAATAATGCAGAAACTGTTCTCTTCATTCAGATGACAGAACTGCTAAAAGGCAAAGAAAAAGGATGCACACGAGGGACACGTGGATCTGAAACAATCCGAAGTAGAAAAACTCACTTTGTCTTAAAGCAGCAATACAGTTCAATGTTATAGTGTCCCATTATCCTACTGAACACCTCTTCACATTTTCTGTTGAGAAACTTATTCTGCACTGCAATATATTTCCATCCCTAGATTAGAACACACACTGAAAATCCAAAGTGCTCAACCTACTAACTTCAGTGAGATTTGTAGGTGCTCAGCAGTTCTGAAAATTAGGCCATAAGGCCCAGTCCTTCCAGGTACAGAGTGAGATGTGAGTTCTCAGCACTTCACAGGATCAGGACTTTACCTTTGTAATGTGGTTTAAAAAAATCAAGCAAGGTCTTTACCTGCTTTGCAGAGGTTTTCAAAGAAGTCCCATCATTGATGCTCCAGGCTTTCACGGGACAAAGGGGCTGCCACTCTGTCTTCTGTGCTAAATGTTGGGACTTGAAACTTCCCTTTGGAACTCTGAGGCTCATTTTGGACTGTGGAACTTCCAACTAGCTAATGCTTGAAGAGAGAGATTTTACCAAATCAAATGTAAATGTCAGGGTTTGTGAAATAAAGGGTCTTTATACTCTTATTTCTCCCAGCCAGATGCACAGAGCTGAATATAAGAGGCCTCAAATGAAGAAACAAGAGTGTCAGAAGAAAGTACTTTTAGGAAAGAGGAGAGAAGAGAGTAACATGAAAGGGGATTAGCAACTGAACTTTAAAGAGAATTAAAAATTAGAACAGGCAGCAGGAATAGAGTTTGACTGAGAATTTAAGTAACAAACAGAAAGACTACAAAAAGTGAGAAATCTTGATTTTAAAATTTGTTTTACCATCATAGAAGTGAGCAAAGACCAGAGACCATCACACAGCCAAACCCAATATCTCCAATCCCTGGAATAGTAATAAGAGCAAATATGATTTCTTTGCTTTCTTGCTAGCAGAGTTGTGTGTTTGCAGCTGTGTGTGCATTCACTCATATGAGGAGTATTGGAGGTTATCCCCAGTCTCCAGAATTTGGCATTAGTTTTTCCCATGGAGAACAGAGAGAAATGTACGTGCTGTTTCCTCAGATCAGAAGTGAACAGGTCAAGAAAATGTTCCAGACTGAACCAGCTACAGAATGTTTAAACCTCCCCCACTTGTGACTTCACAGAATTCTAGCTAGGGCAGCTCAACTGATAGTAGAGCCCGGCTGGGAGAACAAAACTGCAGTCAAATAGACAATTACTTTAAGAGCCTTTGTGCATGATGATGAAAACCCTGATATTTCTGGGTTTGAGCCTTACCTGGGCCTGCCTCCTGTTCAATACCTACCTGTATTTGGAAGCTGAAGTGGGCATACACCCCTCCCAATGCTCAATGCTGCAGGCACTATGTAATCGGTTCAAAAATAAATTCCCAAGGAAAATAGAAGCTTCATGATTTGGGACATTTCAGTCTTAATTGATCAAAGCCCTGGAAAAAGACTGTTGGGAACAATCTTGCACCAGGTCCTGGGGGAGGGACTAGACCTAATTTTTTTCACCATCTCTAGTGTTAGGTTTCAATGGTAAATGCAGGGTGTGTTATTTATAAATTGTGTGCATGGTATTTTATAGGTGTATTCAGCCACAAGCCCCTGCTCCAAGTTGCTCACAGCCTAAATCAGACAGACATAACAGAAAATGAGAACAAGCCACGATATAACTAGATGGAAAATAAAGGAAAACAGCATTATTTACTAAAGTCCTGACCCTGCTCCCATTTAAGTCGGTGTGAGTTTTGCCATTGACTTCAGTCAGAGGGTACAGGATCAGGATTGAGACCAATTAAGTTCAGATCAAGAATGTTGGACTTTGTTGGTTTTCTTGGTTCTTTTGTTCATTTGCTTTGTTAACTTAATTCTTTTACATAATTGTGTGAGTGTCTAGGCCACACTAGCTGGAGTAAAGAAGGATCAGTGATCCCTGAAAACTGTTTCTCTTTCACTTTGGAAAAGGAGAGGTCAGAAGACAGGAGTAGACAGAATGCAATACACAAAAGAGGCAGCAAGCAAAAGGAGATAAGAGGTGCTGGAAGATCTGGTTGAAAAAAATCTGGGGAGAGAAGTTTGAGGAACATATAAAGGCATGCTTTGTTCCAGAGATCTAAGAACTTTTCTTGGGCTATGTCTACACTTGTAAAGTTAAGTCAACTCTGTTAAGTCGACTTAACAGAGTGGCTACACTTTAAGTCGACTTAAGTTGACCTTGTTAAGTCGACTTAACAGTAGACATAGCCGTCCACACTGGCTTTAAGTCCACTTAATAAGGTCGATTTAGCGCTAGTCCCCATCCACACTGGCTATAAGTCGACTTAAGAAGTCGCCTTAAGGCTTAAGTCAACCTTCAGAGGTGGTGTTATTAAGTCGACTTAAGGAAGCGCTTAAGTTGACTTAATAAAAGCCCAGTGTGGACGTAGCTTTGTGTAGGTCGACTTAAGCATCCTTAAGTTGACCTAAGTTGCCAGTGTAGATGCACGCTTGGTGCCTTATAAACCTATGAGAAGCTTTCTCATTTGAAATTAAGTAAAACTTCAGAACAATGAAGAGCCATAATCTTTTATTCATGGGCAGATCCATGCTGGGATGTTTCATATTTGTGTGCTTGAGATTGCTTTTGTATCATAACATTTCCTCAGTTGTACCTCTCTTGACTAGAAAGCACATAAATCAACAGCAGGAGTCCCATCATCATGTGTTCTACATGGAAACTTGCTTACTTATTAAAGTCATAGGCTATGTCTACACTGGCAAATTAGTTCGAATTAAGGATGCTTAATTGGAACTAACTTAAGCCTTGGCCACACTAGGCTTTCATTAGTTCGAATTAAGGGCTTCCTTAATTTGAACTAATAAATTGGATTATACCTTTCGAACTAACACTTAATTCAAACTAGTTAGTTCAAATTAAGTCAATGTGGCCATGTTAGTTCGAACTAACTGCTTAGTTCGAACTAAAATTCCAGTGGGGCCATGCTAGTTCGAATTAAGTTAATTCGAACTAACTAAAATTAGATCGAATTGGTTAGTTCAAATTAACTAATTCAAACTAACTTTGGTAAGTATAGACATAGCCGTAGTCTTTCCTCATAGCCTTGTAAACAGCATGGTAGAGGCAAGAAAGAACCCAATGAACACATCCATGGTGTGTACTGGTACATAATAAAGATGACTTCTGATCCCTTCACACAAGTCAGTGCTAAATTTAGGACTAGGAAGAGCGTATACCTGGACAGAATGGGACGGAATAGACACAGAACAGAACAGCAAATAAACCTTTTTCTTGCCCCTGAGTAATAATACTTAAAATTGATATTGGGCTAGTAAGGATGTTAGAGGCTCACGATTGTGACCAACACAGAGCTAGTTTTTCCTTTTTGTTCCTGTTTACAGTACTGTATTCATGCCCTTTGGGTCCCTTTGTCTGAGAGAAAGGGCAGTACCCCAGTTCATTCCTTAACCTACCCATAACTCCAGCTGGCCAGTAAGATGCCAATGGTGGGGAAGAGGCACTATCTCTTAGGGAAAGCAGGTGGAAGTACTTAATGGGAGCTTAGAGAAAGCTGGATCCTATATACAATTTCTTCTCATCTTGCACAGCATGGCAAAAACAAGATAAGAGAGGAACAAAGTGCAAAGTGAAAGGAGTCCAAATACCAAATGGGCTCAAGTAGGAGTCTTGGCAGTGAGTACAGATTTTCTGGGGAACTCAGTACCCATCCTGGAGCTTCTCGGCCTTCCCCTCCTCCCTAAAGCCTGCAAAAGACCTTTGGTGAGTGTACCAGCTGCTTAAACTTCTTTCTCTCCCCTCTCTTTCAAGGAGCCTAAGATAAGAAGGCACTTTGGCCTCACAGTTTTTACTCTGCATCTTCTATCTCACACTCCCTCAGCCTGATTGTTTTATTTTCCCAGACAGGAATTGTGCTAGCATTTTGTTTCTCCAGCAGCACCCCAATGATAACTTTGAGATTTATTCCCACAAGCTCAGAGGACTCTTCATTGTGTATGGCTGTACTGACTGTGAGTTGGAAAGACACTAGCTATCTACAAGGATTTTCTTATATCCAATGATACAATTACCACTTTATACAGACTTGGAGAGTGCAGCCTGGTTGGCTTTGAAGAGTCGGGGTCAGAGAGGCCTTGACGAACACATGTACTTATAGCTTCATTATTGGAAATCACAGTTCCCTTCTCCACCAGCGAGAGTTCTCATGCTGTGGGGCTGACCTTACATTCACCTATCATTCTATAATAGATTGGTTGTATGTGCATGCAGTTCCCCCTCCTGGATGAGATATGTTGGACCTACTCATGTGTATATCAGTTCCTTCATGTCTGAGCTGAGGAAGCTGAGCCTTTATCTCATCTGCTGAGGGCCTGTGCTTTTGTAGTTAAAAGTTTTCTCCTTCTAATTAAGTATCTCTGTTACCTTCCCCCAAATGTACAAGATGCATGTTTTAAAACTCAAACTATTTTGGTATTTTCTACCTCTCTCTTATCTCTGTTTACCACTTTGAATTATATTTCTCTAACCTGACTAGCATTTGCAACTCCTTCTAACGTAGTGCCATCTGCAAATTGTATATTCCTTGGGGTTGTTGCTTTCTGTGCCAAGAGTTCCAAATTCTATTGCTCTCTGTTTATTAATTGCCTTGTTGATTTGAATGTCTGCGTGTTGTCTTTCCATTAACTTTTTGGTAGCATGTATGGATTCACTTAGTAGCAGTAGGCATCTTTCTGTCTTGAGAAACCATGGGTATGCACCCTTGAGAGAAAAACTCTGCTCAGCTGGCTTTATGACAGCTGTGAACGTATAACTGAAGAGACACACTTGAAAGACAATCTATGCTATATTTGTCACATTTAAAGGTGGTGTTTCAACCCATTGGACTCTGTCCTTCTGCAATCTGTGTCCTCTGCTAAACTGGACTCTTCCTCTCATAGCTTTAAAAACCTTTACTGAGCTAATTTCCAAAGGCTACGGTCCTGAGTGTTATCTTCTGTTACCCATGTCCATTTCTTTGATGTCTTGCTTGCACGCCTTGGAATGCAATTTTGGATGTCCTTTAGGTCTTTTTCCAGAGGCCAGTTCACCATAAAGGATGTCCTTCGGGATGCATACATCATTCATCCAGCACACATGGCCAAGCCAGTGAAGTCATCTCTTTTTAAGGAGTGTTTGCATGCTGGGTATGCTGACTTGCTTGAGCACCTCAATGTTGATGACTGTGGAGATTCCAAAAATGTGATGAGACAAGGCACATAAAAACTGTGAAGCCTTTTTTTCCTGATGAAAATAGAAAGTCCATGTCTCACTCCTTCACAAAAGTATACAGATAACACATGCATGATACATACAGATCTTTGCGTGTTGTCTGTCAGCTTATTGTTTTGCCACCCTGCGCTGTCTAGAAGCAGCTTTTTAAAAGTGCTACAGGACTCATTGTTTGCTTCGCTTTTCCAATGAGCATGTTTGTGTTTCAAGTGAAATATTGCCTGCCACTTATGGTACCCATTGGGAAATCAAATCCCGGCAGGTGTATCCTTCCCTGGTGCAGAGCCCATCTGAACTCAAGGGGGCTCTGCACCGGGATCCATTTGCACTCATCTTACTGCAGAGCCGGGTCCAGGATCGCTTATAAAATGCCCATTATCCCGCTCCTCTCCTGCCCATATGCATTTGGACCCGGGACTGGCTTGCTTGGCCCCGGCTTCGTCCTCGGCTCGCACATGCCGCCGCCTGTCAGCGGAGGGTTAACTTGGCGGGACAGGGAGGCCTCCGAGCAGCAGGGGGCGCAGCCGGGAGGAAATGAGACTGGCCGCGTCCTCGCGAGGAGCCCGGCCGAGAGGAGAGACGGGGACGCGCTCAGGTACCGCAGGGGTCAAAGGCCGCGCGCCCAGGGGGCGGCAGCCAACCAACGACTTCCCCCATCACCCGAGCCCCTGGCGGGGGGAGTGGGTGGCCCCGTTCTCAGGCTGGGCCCGCCCCCTGCGGAGCCCCTCGTGCGCGGCCAGAGCATGGAGCCGGGTGGCGGCCGGGGCGGGTCCTGGCTCTGCTCCCAGGGCGGTCCGATCCGGTCCGGGGGGGGCGTATGGGGCCTGAAGGGTGCTGAGCTCCTCCTTGCTCCCGTTGCCCTGTTGGCCACATCGCGGCGCGCTCCACCCCCGCCCCAGGCTATGGATTGTGGGAAACAAAAGGTGGAGCCCGGCCAAATCTCCCGCCCCCCCGGGCCAAGGACGGGCTTCGCTCCCTCCCCCCCCCCAGCCAGTATTGGGGTTTTCGCCTGTCCGGCTCCAGGCAGGATTGAAGTCATCGTTTTGCAGCCTGAAAACTTGCAGGCTGGGGAAACCATTTCCCTCTCCGCCCTAGTAAATGACGAACAAGGAGACCTGGGGCACTTTTAAAGACTCACAGATTTATTTATTTATCGCATGAGCTTCCGTGGGAGAAAAACCCCCTTTCCTCAGATGCTTTGAAGATGGGGAATCTTCAGAGCATCTTGATGAAGTGGAATTGTCTCCCATGGAAGCTCATGCGATAAATAAATGTGTTGGTGTTTAAAAGTGCCCTGGGACTCCTTGTTTGTTTTGCTGAACTAGACTAACAGGGCTACCCCTTTGGAACTAATTCCAAAGGGGTAGCCGTGTTAGTCTATTGTAGAAAGACAACAGAGTCCTGTGGCACTTTTAAAGACTAACAGATTTATTTATCGCATGAGCTTTCGAACTAGTAAATGACATTTCCTTCCTCTTCAGTCCCTGCCACAAGCTTGTACCCCCCCCACCCCAGTGATGGGAATTAGGTTTGAGATTTACTGAGGCTGAATGCTCCTCTGAATCTAGATTCAGAAAATCACTTTGGGCTAGGGTTACCAGATGTTAGGCAAAAGGAGGACATGTCCTTTTTACCTTCATGTCCTCCGTCCGGCAGTTAATATACCCCCTAAGAATATTTCTGTTGTTCAACATGTTCTCCATTTTTTTCATGCTACCATGCATTCATTAATCATTACCCATTTTCCATGACATAATATGGTAATGGCAGTTATATTAATACATTTTTTTCCATGTCCTCCTTTTCGTACTTCCCTGTCCTCCTTTCCATACTTTGGTATCTGGTAACCCTACTTTGGGCTCCCCCTTCTGTCACCCATCCATTGTGGAATCTTGTCAGGAAAGGAGACAAGTTTGTCAGATCTGCAGAGGATTTTTGTAAAAAGTGGGCTTTGTGGCTTTCCCCCCTCTCTTTCTTTACTGCTTTATGATGGAGAAAAAGGCGTGAAACAATGTTTATTCTTTTTTTAAAAAATAAGGATATGGAATGAGACAAGGGAAGACTGCTTATTTTTTAACCTCAAATTAGAAGGCCTGGTCTACACTTGAAACTTGGATTGATCTAGCTACACCTAAGTATAAAATGGGGGCAACAAAAATGATTAGGGTTATGGAATAACTTTCATAGGAGGAGCTGTTAAAAGACTAGGACTGTTTATTTTAGAAAATAGATGACTAAGAGAGGGATATGAGAGAAGTCTATAAAATCCTAAATGGTGTGAAGAAAGAAGTGTTATTTTCTCCTTCATATATCACAAGATCCAGGAGTCACCCAATTAAATCAACAGACAGTAGGTTGAAAACAAACACAAGGAAATTCCTTTTCACACAATACAACAATCCTATGTAACGTGAAGGCCAAAAATATAACTGGATTCAGAAAAGAATTAGATTCATAGATAAGATCCACCAGTGACTATTATCTAGCTGGTGGTCATGTAAGGAATCCTATGCTCTAGAATTTAGGTTTACCTAAACTTCTGACTGCCAGAAGCTGGGACTGGACAATGGGAGATGGATCACTCAATAATTGCCCTGTTCTGTTCATTCTTTCTGAAGCATTTGGCACCGACGACTGTCAGAAGATAGGTTGCCAGGCTAAATGGACCAGTGGTGTGACTGAATATGGGTTTTCTTATGTCCCTCAGGAGTGTGAGATATAGTTAAGGCAACATAAGTTCTGGTGTATACATGACTGGGTTGTTGGAAGAAATCTTATGTTGACCTAGCTACTGTCTCTCAGGGAGGTAGATTTGCTACAGTAATGGAAACCCCCCTTCTGTTTTTATCAAGTATTTACACTACTGCAGCTTGTAGTATAGACATACCTTAAGGCACATTAAATCTAGTTTTCCCTGGTTTTCTGGGCTCAGAATGTGAAAGGGGTGGGATGTGGAGGCAAAAAACCGTAACTGCTTTCAAAACTGAGCTTGATAAATTTATGGAGGGGATGGTATGATTAGCCTATATTGGAAATTGACTGATTTTGGCTACGAGTGGTGGATATACAAGTGGCCTAAGAGGGGAGAGTACGTGGGGTGGGTTCTGAGTTATTACAGAGAATTGTTTCTTGGGTAACTGGCTGTTGAGACTTGCCCACATGCTCAGGGATGGCCATATTTAGGGTTGGGAAGGAATTTTCCCCGAGGGCTGATTGGCCTGGGCTCTGGCCTTCCTCTGTAGCACAGGGCATGGCTCACCTACCAATGAATTCTCTGTATCTTAAAGTCCTTAAATCATGATTTAAGGAGGTAAATAATTCAGTCACAGGTTGGTGGCCTATTGCTGGAGTGGGTGGGTGAGGTCTTGAGGCCTGCATTTTGCAGGAGGTCAGACTAGATGATCGTACTGGTTCCTTCTGACCTTAAAGTCTATGAGTCTATGAGACATCCTTTCTACAAAATTTTAATTAGTCATTGATGTTAAATAGATGCTAACAAAAACAAATAAGCCATTGTTTAAAACCGTGACTAAAACACCTTTCCCCATTTAATGGACACATCTTTCACTCTCTTAACTCATGTAATGACATGTCATTAGTTCTCCAGTTGTCAACTCTAACATGATGGACAGGACCTGAACTGCTTATAGAAAAGAACCCTTTTCAAAACCAAACCAAACCTCTCCAGGCCCCTGCACATACCATTAAGAGGCAAAAAATGGTACAAGTTCAATCTTTTTTTTTTCCCTTCACAGGTAATCTTTAAATGCCCTTGGCAGTTCCAGTTGGACATAGTGTTGCATAATACTGGTGTGCACTGTTAAAGAGCTACTGTTTACCACTCCAGAGAGAACTACACAGCGGTCATTGGCAGAGTTGTACAAATAACTTACTTTTTGGTTCACTGGCCATTCCAAAAAATTGGGGAGAGGGAATTGTTGTGAGCTGACCCAAAACAAAACAAAAAAACCAAATATTTTAGTGAATTACAACATTGGCAAAAATGTCATTTTGAATCAAACAAAATGTTTTCAAGTTTGTTTAACTTTTTGTTTTTTATAACACTGAAGTGAATTTAGAAACAAAAAGTTGTTTTGAATTGTTTCAATACTGTCAAAATAAAACGTCAAACAAATCCATTAAATATATAATCAACCTGAATCTATAATTTTCAGCCAAAAAAAATTTTAGATGAAAAATTTCATCTTCTAGCTCTGGTCATGGTTGAAGTGACTCTTGTGTGTGGTTTACATACTTCATGGGGCTACAGGCAAGGCTGTAAGGTTTTAATAAATGTGTGTAAAATTCTTTGAGTTCCTTGTAACAAGGGACCTGCAGCATGGAAAGGAGTTTGTTATTAATAAAGGAGGAATTCTCCTTTCCTGTCTCAAGCTGTTCTTGGCTGGAGCTGTGTTTGATTTATTTGTGTGCCTAACTCATTCTCTTTCCTGTTTTCTTTCCTAGGAGCTCTTAACTGTTGCATTTGGCTCCTAAGAGAAGATGGAAGAGATCTTGGCCAACCTGTGTGGTACCAGCCCAGAAGACCCACTCCCTATATGGGTCCATGGTAGTGTTGGTCATTGCTTTAATCAGCTGGTTTTGAACATCATCCCTCACACAATCCTGGCAGTAGTGAGTGCTTGCTATCTCGGCACTCCAAGGTACAGTGCTCGTCCTTCTCTTCATTGTAGTGAAGAAAGCGGTGAAAGGCTTCTAAACAGGGGAAATCATTTCTCTAGTCTGTGCTATATGGCAGCTGCCTGCAACAAACACTCACAGTTTTTCTTGAGTTGATCCATTTTTGGGAGGGGTGTTGGAGCATAAAGCATTCTTTGATCCTGTCTAATCTGTCCCAAATTCTCCCCCAGGCCCACTGTTAGAATCCAGCCCTACAGTTTATTTGCTAGGGTTTTATCCAGCTCAGTTTCTGATATTCCAAGCAGTGGAGACTCCATGACTTCTCTTGGGGAGATGATTCCCAAGCCTCATTGTCCCTAATATTTCCTGATATTCAACTGACATATTCCCTTTTTATCCCAGGTTTGTGTTTTGTTACATCACATACAATACCTAAGCCAGTTGTACTACTTTTCCCCTTCCTCTAAGATTTAACTATACTTTAGGCACCACCTTAAACACTTCCTCCTCCTCCTGTCATAACCGTAGATGGTTATCACATCTCCCCAAATCATTTCTTAGCCAAGGATATACATTCACTCTGTTTCACACTCTGTCCAGCTCCTTAGGGTTATATTACTTTTAAAAAAAAGAAAAGTCTGACATGCTCCTGGGTTCTAAATGTAATCAATCTCTCAAGAGAAAGATCTGTTCATCATTGTGGACAGCTCACTGAAAATATCTGTTCAGTTTGCAGCAACAGTTAGTTAAACACTTTGTTCTGTATAAGGGATAGGTTAGGGAAAAATATAATGTCATTACACTAATCAGTTTCCTCACCTGGAAATACTGTATATAGCTGATGTTGCTACATCTTAAAAAAGATTTAGTAGAAATAGAGGGAGTTCAGAAACTGGTGATAAGAAAGATTATAAGCCTGAAAAAAATTCTGAATGATGAGATTGAAAAGTTTAGAATTATTTAGGTCAAAGAGACCGTAAATATGAGGAGGCATTGGGAGAATATACAAAGTAATAAATGGTGTAGAGAAATTACATTAGGTTCTCCTTTTTATTCTTTCTTATAATTCTCAAAGAACAATGAAATTGAAAAGCCACGAATATATTACAGATAAGGAAATTGTTATGCAGTGGATAATTAGCTAATGGAACTTTTTGCCAAAAGACATTATTGAAGTCAAAAGTTTGACAGGAGTCATAAAAGAATCAGACATTTATATGAAGACTGTAAACATCCGGAGTTATATTAGAGAGAATACTAATATATTTTTAGCGGGGATATAAACCCTCATGGTTCAGAACCTAATTCAGCCAGCAAATACCACAAGTTAGAAAGAAACTTCCTCAGAGTAAGGTTACTTTATTCTATAGTTGTGCACTGTGGGGTTTCTTGCACCTTGCTCTCAGATATGTGCTGTTGGCCGCTTTCAGAGACAAGATACCAGACTATATCAACACATGATCTGACCTGATGTTGCAATTCCTATCTTTCTAAAAAGCTCTGACTGGGACATAGAGCCTGTCATCATCTCTGTGGGTGAGAACTAGGGGTGAACAGGTAATAGTGGGAAGAGAAGAGGAGGGAAGGGGAGGAGTGAGTCAAAGGTGATGGAATGGTAGCTGGCTCCTCTGTGAAGCTTTCTCCACCTTTGTCTCCACTAGATCTCATGTCCCAGGGGCTCCTCACAGACCTGGCTGGAAATGCAGAATTGTTGCCTCCTTTATACTCAGTGGCCTCCCCATCCTTGATATAGCGGCAGCCATCTCTCAGCAGGAATTGGGTGCCTTGTACCTGGAACTGCTTGCAAATGGCATTGCCATGCTGGCATGGCTCACTCATAGCCTGGCACTCCTCGGGCTTTACAGATCCATGTACAGCTCCTCACGGGGCCCTGCAGCCATGGTGCTCTTAGTCCTTTTTCCTGTTCCTGCCCTCATCATCACACTGGTATGGTACTGCCAGAATGGGTTTGCCTTGCCCCACCTCCATGCTGCTCGCATCTCCAGACTCTCCTTCCTCTGCCTGCAGCTGGCCTCTCTACTTACCTATGTGATTGGGTATGTGACTCCGGTTGCCAGCAGGCAAGATTTTTGCTCCATCAATGACTCCTGGCAGCATGAACCTCTCATCACAGAATCAAAGATCCAAGCACCTCACAGGCAGGGAGTGGCAGAGGATGGTGAAAGTTGGCTCTCGTGCTTCTCCTATGCTTGGATGAACCCTCTTATGAGGCGTGGCTACCAGTGGATGCTGAATCGGCCACAGGATGTCTATCTGCTACCTCGACGGCTCCAGGTTGCCAGGGTCTGGGACCGTTTCTACTCCTGCTGGCAGGAAAAGGCAGCTCTCAACCAAGAGGAGGAAGACACGTCTTCCACTCGCCCAATTGTCACCAAAGGTGATGGGATTGGAGATGCCGCCTCCTCTTCAAGGAGTCCCTGTGACACCCGGAAGGCCGTGCAACTCCTTTCAGTGCTGCATGCAGCCTTTGGGCTCCGCTACTACTCCCTAGGCCTCCTCAAACTTTCTGGAAGTCTGTTGGGTTTCTCTGGTCCCTTGCTTCTAAACCTGCTGGTTAGCTTCATGGAATCGCACGAGGAGCTCTTGAGCCATGGGGTGCTGTATGCCCTTGGTCTCTTTGCTGGCTCCTTCCTGGGTGCTGTCTTGCGGAACCAGTTCAGCTATGAGGTGAACAAGGTGGTGCTGACTGTGCGTGCAGCAGTTATCTCTGCCATCTATCGGAAGTCTCTGCGGGTTAGTGGCAGCAGTCTGGCTAGTTTCACCATTGGCGAGATTGTCAACTTCATGAGCACAGACACCGATCGGCTGGTCAACTTCTGTGTCAGCTTCCATGAGGTGTGGAGCCTCCCTTTCCAGTTTGCCATCACTCTCTACCTCCTCTACCAGCAGGTGGGGGTGGCCTTCCTGGGAGGCCTGGCCCTGGCTCTGCTGCTTGTGCCTGTCAACAAGGTCATAGCAAACCGTATCATGGAAAACAACAAGGAGATGCTGAAGCACAAAGACACACGCGTTAAGGTGAGGCACCCTTTGGGTTCATTGCTGCATTTTCTTCCTTATCTTTCTTGGAACTTTGGCTACACGCTGTGGAACTCACCTTGTGAGCTGGGACCCAGAAAATACCAATGGGAGTTCAGAAAAGTTTGTTACCTGAGGGGCTCAGGCAAAGTAATGTAATTGTGATTCCAGCTAGAGGGAAATTGTTCTGTATCCTCATTCTGTTCCATGGCCTCCCTGGCATGTTCAGTCACTCCCGTAGATCCCTGAGTAGCAGTTGCTGTGAAACCCATGATCCATTCCCTTGAGACACTCCCATGACATCTTCCCACTCTTGTCTTTTAATCCTGGGATCCATGCCTGCTGCTTGTTCAAAGTGCATGCTTCCATCTTTGGGTGGTGGTTTTGGGCCTCTCTGATTTGGCACTCTCAGAATTAGGGTCATTTACTTTCTCACTTCTGCCATGTGAGCATCTCCAGCATCGACTCTCACTCTCGGGTTTACTATCCAAGTGTCCTGTGCTCTGGTGTGGTAGCATTACATGCTAATGTTTTAACCTACGATCTGCAGTGGTGACAGAGCTCTCTCTACCTCCTCCAATCCTTTGACCCATTCGTCACCTGTATTTGGAAGCACAGAAACTTAAGTCTCACTCCCATACACACTGCAAATCTGTAGGAGCTTTTGCAATTTGTTCCTGAAGGAAGTTATGTCTAATGATATATTTCCCCCAGGACACATGTTGAGCCTTCTCCAGGTGAGACAGGACTGTTCTGCTGGACGAATCTTCTCTGAGCAGCCAGTTGTTTTGCTCAGATATTAAATATTAAGGATTTAATATTTTACCGAATGCCACAGAGCTCAAATAGGAGGGGGCAGCATCAGGGAAGAGTGGTCAGAGCTCCTGAGTCCTGCCACCAGCACATGTAGACATGCCCTAGTTCTGATGCCTAGTTTCTTCATTGTGGCGCTTAGTAGGAGAGAAGGTCAGTTCTTGTCCCCTCTCAGTCAGGTCTGTCTGGCTAGTGTCCAGTGTGCTATGGCTCTGGAGGGCAGAGCAGACTGATCTAGGACTATTCTGTTTGCCTCTCTGTCCGTAGCTAATGACAGAGTTCCTGTGTGGCATGAGAGTGATCAAGTTCTACACCTGGGAGCGGCATTTCAGTACTCGGATAAATGCCTGCCGAGCCAGGGAGCTGCAGAGGTTGCGAATCATCAAGTATCTAGATGCCATGTGTGTGTACCTGTGGGCTGCACTGCCAGTGGTCGTCTCCATTGTCATCTTCATCACCTATGTCCTGCTGGGGCACCAGCTCACTGCCACCAAGGTGAGTGACAGGAGAGCCGTGCAGCCCAATTGCTCTGCCAAGACCGATGGAGTGAAGTGGGAGTGGAGTTTTCAGAACCATCCAAAGCAGAGTGACATTGGGCTGCCTTTCCCCATTCTTCTGGGATCTACCCTGGGGACGGAGCTCAGCCCATCATTCTGAGTGCAGGTGTAGCCACCCTGGGAGGAGAGCTTTGTATCCTTCTGTGGGTCATGACCCTCCCAAAGCTTCAAGGGCTTCTCATCATGCCATCTCCCCCTTTCCACGATGGTCTCTAATCTGGGAAACTCTTCTGTCTGTGGAGGGGAGGGGTGCCAGAGTGTCGCTGTCCCCCAGTTCTTTATTGTTTCCCTCTCTGGCACAGGTATTTACAGCTTTGGCACTTGTTGGGTTGCTGATTCTCCCCCTCAATAACTTCCCTTGGGTGTTGAATGGAATCTTGGAAGCCAAAGTATCCCTGGATCGCATCCAGCGTTTCCTTGAGCTCTCTGACCAGGACCAAGATGCTTACTACATCATTGGTAATATGGAGATGGGAGAAGGAACAGGAGAAGGAATGGGTACTGTAGGCTTTTGGGTGGAATTTCCATGTGTGGGGTGGGAAGGGAAAGGAGAAGTCTGAACACAGAAGGTGCTTGCGGTGCATAGGACCCAGGTCTAAAGGAAACAGGCCCGCTGGCACTAGTGCACAATTAGGTAACTTCTGACCACCTCCTCTGAACTCCTTATGGTGCTGAGAGTGAGCTATGCTCTCTTCAGTCAGTCTGAAGTGTGCAAACGCCTTGGACCTGTGGAAATGTCCTTTGCAGAGAACAGAACAGGGCTATAGCTTTACTCTCTGCAGCCCCAAACAGATCATTCACGTGCCTGCTGATTCCTGCCTTTGTATATTCCCAAAGCAAAGGCTGCTTGCTCATTTCTCCAAAATCTCCCTTGGCACTGGAGCCAGCCGTCCTGTTGGCCTGGGTTGGCAGAATGCGGGGCACCTTTATACTTCCCTCTTCTGTAGTTCCCTTGTTTCCTCCCTCTCTGTTGCTAGCTCCAGGCTGTTCTTTCTACCTTCAGACATAGGGAGTCCAGTTTGTTCTTGGAATGACTCCATGGGCGTCAGTGGGTCTCCACATGCTTCCTGCAGGGATTCAGAGACAGGTGGAGAAGAGAAGGAAGAAAGACATTTGAGGGGAGGTTGCACAGGAAAGTGTCTCAGTGTCACACGGTGGCCTTTTATAGTCAGGCAGAGTGTGCCAGGGCTGTGTCTCATCCTTGTCTACTCTGTTTGGGGTTGGAGCTGGCTGATGGTGCTTCCAGCATCAGAGATGATCAGAATTTCCTTCCCCAGGAAACATACTGCAGCAGGGGCTGAGCCAAGTCCAGTGGCTTTCTCTGCTGCACTTTCTGACCCTCGAGGGTTAATGCACTAGCTGTGCTGCTTTTCTTTTGCCAGATGGCATCATAGACCAAATCCATGCACTGAAAATGCAGGACTGCACCTTCTCCTGGTCACTGGCCAGAGAGGAGAGTACCAGGGACCACCTGTCCAGAGGGACTCCGCAAATCTTCATTCAGGACTTGGCAGTGGCAAAGGTGAGTGGGAGTGCAGGGAATATGGACAAGGGAGCTATCACCAGCAGGGCCAAATGTTCGTGCAATAAATCTGCTGCCTCTTTCCCTCTGCAGGGGTCGCTGGTGGGGATTGTTGGGAAGGTTGGCTGTGGGAAGAGCTCTCTGCTTGCAGCAATCACTGGAGAACTCAATAGGTAAATAGTAAAAGACACCTCTATCCCACCTCCCAGCACTTCTGCTACAGGTGTTAAAATGTTAAATGAGGAGTTCTGTGGCACCTTAGGCTATGTCTACACTTGTTAATTTAAGTCGACTTAGCATGTCTGCACTTAAATTTTAAGTCGACTTTGGGGGGAACTTACAAAGTCAACCTAGAGCGTCACATTGGACGCCTACGTCGACTTGTAGGGGCTAGGTGGACCTGGGACAGGTCCACGGTGGCGGGGGGCACCCTTGGCCAAGTGCCAGGGGGCTCAGCCTTTGACCCATTGTACCTGGGTAGAATGGGGCAAAGGGGGACAGGGACCCTGGCAGGGCATAGGAGCAGGGTGGGCAGGGCTCTGCCCTGCCCTGTGGGGGGGGCATGCCAGGCTCTCCCTGTGCCAGCCACCCTGGCAGGGAGGGCAGTGGTGAAGTCCTGGAGAGCCCTAAGTCGACTTAGAGTCGACTTAGGGCTACTTCACATCTACACTGGCTTAAGTCGACTTTAGAAAGTTGACTTAAGCCAAAAGTCAACTTAAAACGAGGTTTAACAAAGTCGACTTAACTTTTCCTTAAGTCGACTTAAGCAGCTGCTTAAGTCAACTTAATTTACAAGTGTAGACGCACCCTTAGAGACTAACCAAAAATAATTTTGGGGGGCATAGGCTCTCAGGGGCTGGAACCCACTTCATCAGATACAATAGACTAACACAGCTACCACTCAAAAACTCCCCATGTTATTTCTTCTCCTTTCCTTTGCTGCCTCTCTGCCCTTCCTGACTCTGGGGTATTTGCAGACTTGGTGGGCTGGTGTTTGTCTGGGATCTGGAGCAAGGATTCGGCCTGGCAGCTCAGGAGCCCTGGATCCAGTTTACCAGTGTTCGTGAGAACATCCTCTTTGGGAAGAGCTATGATGCCACACTCTACCAGGAGGTGCTTGAGGCCTGTGCACTTTCTGACGACCTGAATGTGAGTGCCCTGTAATGAGACCATCCCACTAGTTTCCCTGTGGGCCCTGCCCTGAATCTCAGCCTCAACCGTAACTGCTTCATAGGGCACAGATCCCATTCCCACAGCTTCAACCTCCTTCCCAAGTCAAATGTGCCATGTCTCAGGTAGCCTGACTGTTCATTTTCATGAGTGGTCCCTGCAGTCACTTCACTTCCCTTGGTTTGAAGCTTATCTGTGAGGTTGGCCTGGCAACATTTTGAACTATTTCCTCTAAGACGTGTTCTGAGGAGCAGAAATGCTCTGAAACCTAAGGAAGGGACAGGTTGTTTGAGGCTCTCTGAGTACTCCCATTAATAAGCTGTCAGGCTGGCTACAGGGAAACTATCAGAAACTGATACTTTGTTGGAGTAGAGAGTCCTTGTCCAGGACCTGATGGGGCCACGCAGGATGAGAAGATGCTTGAATTTGTATCCTACGTGTAGGACGGCTGGTAACAGTGCTTAATTTGTGCCAAGGCAGAGCCCGGTTGCTCTAGGCTTGGCTCTTCATAGCCCCGGCACCTCTGGACTTGCTGGGTCATTTATGAAAGTAAAAAAAAAAAAATGCTTGAGCCTGGCACCTCTTTTGTTACAAATTAAGCACTAGTTGATAGTATCAGAGCAGCAACCCCAGATGTCCCTCAGGGAACTACAGAGCATGCTCCGTTTGGGGGAGGAGGCAGCAACAGAACTCTCGGCATGCCTGACAATGCCCCATGCTTCAGCCCTAAAGAGAGCTGGAGAGAAAGAATTGCTCATCTAGGTTGATTCAAGCCCTCTCCTTCTCCAGTTAGTAATACCTCATGTCCTATCCAGGAAACACATTAGCCACATCTTTCTTGGGTGACTGGCTGGTGAGACTTGCTCACATGCTTAGGGTTTAAAACTTTAACTGAGGGCCATATTTGGAGTTGGGAAGGAATTTTCCCACAGGGCGGAGTGGCTGGAGTGGCGGGGGCCTTTCGCCTTCCTCTGTAAGATGGGGAATGGCTCACTTGCTGGTGGATTCTCTTTATCTTAAAGTCTTTAAATCATGATTTGAGGATTTTAATAACTCAATCCTAGGTTAGAGGTTTATTACAGGAGTGGGTGGGGCTGGTTCTGTGGCCTGCATTGTGCAGAAGGCCAGACTAGATGATCATACTGGTCCCTTCTGACCTTAGAGTCTATGGCTATGTCTACACTTGCTAAAATTAGTTTGAATTAGTTAGTTCGAACGAACTAATTCAAACTAGTTTTAGTTAGTTCGAATTAGCTTAATTCGAACTAGGAAAAACTTAGTTCAAACTAAGCAAGTGCCATTCATGGCACTTGCTTAGTTCGAATTAGCGATCCCCATTCATTTCAATGGCTGGTTAGTTCGAACTAAGAAATTAGTTCAAATTAACATGGCTATATAGGTTAATTCAAACTAGTTCATTCGAATTAACCCTTTAGTTTGAATACCCTATTCGAACTTATTAGTTCGAATTAAGGAAGCCCTTAATTCGAACTAATTAAAGCCTAGTGTAGCCATGGCTTTAGTTAGTTCAAATTAACCCTCCTTAATTCGAACTAACTTGCCAGTGTAGACATAGCCTATGAGACACACGCACATCCACTATACCTGGGTGGGAGGGTTGTTGTCCTTCCATTGTATAGACAGAGAAACAGAAACACATGGGGCTTATGGTCTGGTTTTTCCAGGATACTAAATGCTGGCTGCTCCCTTTGACTTTAGTGGGAATTGTTGGTGCTCATAGTCTCTGAAAATCTGGCCACTTGTGTCCGGTTCAAAGTTGCATTGAGGGTTAGTGTCAGAGCCAGGAACAGAACTCAGGAGTCCTGGTTCTGTTTCCCCTATATCATGCTGCCTCTGTGAAGCAACTTTGTACATGGACGATCTCGTGTGTTTCACTTCTAGATCTTAGCAGCAGGTGACCAGACGGAGGTGGGTGAGAATGGAGTGACCCTCAGTGGGGGACAGAAGGCTCGAATCGCCCTTGCTAGAGCCGTTTACCAGGTAAATTGGAGAGTGACCCTACAGAGGGATAGTTGTAGCAGGTGCTGTTCAAGAGCCAAGGCTGGGCTAGAGAAGTAGGAGAGTCCCAACAGCCAGAGCTCCTGCTGCACATCATTGGTGCAGGCTGGGGCTGAAAGAGCTGATATCTGCCCCAAGCCAAAGCACTGCACTATTCTCCACAGCAGCCCCTGCTGGGGAAAGCTAGAACTGAAGGAACCAGGAATTGTATCACTGTTGCTTCTTCTTCAGGAGAAGGAGATTTATCTTCTTGATGATCCACTGGCAGCTGTTGATGCTGATGTAGCCAATCACCTTATGCAGAAATGCATTCTGGGAGTTCTCAAACGCAAGACCAGGATCCTTTGCACTCACAGGACTGAGTTTTTAGAGAAGGCTGATACCTTGCTGCTGATGGACAATGGCAGAATAGTCAAGACAGGTACAGTGGCACGCCTGCTTCTGGATCAGTCTGTGTACCAGAGAGCTAAACACTCTGCCATTATCAGATAGACAGATGGGCTGTAGTCCAGATGGAAGATGACCATAGAGCTGCAAAGAGGCTGGAGTAAATTAATGGGGGCCCAGAGAGAGAGGAACCCTGGGTAAGCTGGGAAAATTGGGACATGGTGAATGTCAGGAGTATGGGTAAAGCAGATGAGCTCTGAAGAGAGAGGCCTGGGGTAAGAAAAGGGCTGGGACAGACAGCTGTGGAGCAATGGTTGTAGGGTTCTGAATGGAGGACTAGAAGGGCAGAGGTAGAGCTGTATTGGGCCATCTTGTAGCTAGCAGAATTCCCAGAGCTGGCATACACTCCTTAGGATCTCTGCAATGTATGAAAATCTCTCACTCACTCTCTTTCTAGGGACCCCCTCTGAAATCCTGCCACTGGTAGAAGCCACCCCCAAGGTCAATGAGGAGAATCAGAGGAGGAAGAATAAAGGTCAATATGGCAGTTTAAGAGGCATTGGGGTGGGTGGGTGTGGTCAATGTGGCTAAGGGTAAACACACTTGATATAGGGGAGACAGAACCAGGACCCCCTACTCTCACTATCTGATCCCCAAGCAAGAGTTCAGGACAACTGCATTAGTGGGGAAAGGTAGAGAAGAAAAGCAGCCAAGGGAAACTGAGGGAGACAGGTAAAATGACTTGCCCAACATCACAGAGTGATTTGGGATTATTAGACTCCTGGTTCCCAGCCCTGTGCTCAGTCTGCTGACTGGGCCTTGTCTCCTTTTCATGGTAGAAATAGAGCATGTCATCTATGTGGAAAAGGCTTGAATACACAGGTTTCTCTGAATCCTCCTAGCTCTTTACCAGTAACCACATTTGCAGTTATATGCTGAAAAGGGGGTAACTAAATTAATGGCCTTCAGCTTGGAACAGAACCCCTCTTCCCACACCTTGCACAGGTGGTTGGGTATTTTCTGTGCTTTGGTAAAGAGGCCATCAGATACTGACCAAGAAGCAATTTGCTGCTCTGCATTCCCGCCTGCTGCAGGACTTCCTGCTAGATACCTGCAGTGCAAAGGGCCGCAGCCATGAGCTCTGTTGCAAAGGGAAGGAAGAGGGAACAAACATTAGAAAGCCTTCTAGGAGTATGGGAGAAGCTTTCCCATTGGTATAGACCTGCCCTCTTTACAGAGAGGAGCTGGACCTAATGGTCTTACACTGACCTGTGCTTTCCCCCTAGTTCCTGTTGAGCAAGACCAGGAGGAGGACATGGAAATAGAGACAGAGGAGCTAGACCAAGCCAACTGCCTTCTCCAGCGGGAGGAAGAGAAGAAGGAGGGGGCAGTGGCCTTTCAGGTCTATAGAGCATATTGGCTGGCAGTGGGCAGTTGCTTAGCATTGTCCATCCTCTTCTCCCTGCTCTTGATGCAAGGTGAGGCAGCAGCTCATTCCACTCTCTCTTCAAGCCTTCCTCTATTCTTGCCCCCTTGCAGGGCTCCCAGAGCATGTGAGGAGCCCATGGGGGTGGCAGGAAGAAGGCCCGTTCCTCCTGGCCTTCAAGCCTGAGGCAGAGCAGAGGTCCCTTCAGCACTTTCCTGTCCATCAAGTTGAAGGGTTTGTCCAAAGCCCTCAGCCTGTGTGAGGGCAGGATCCTGCACCTGCTACCGTGTGGGACATTGGGGTGTGCGGTGGTGTCTCCATAGAAGACTGTTTCCCCAGGGACCTGCTATACCTGGCTTCCATGGCTGCTGGCAGTCCTCTGTATTGCTCAAGTAACTGCTGTGGAGAATGTATTGACAGCAGGGTATGGATTAGGCTGGGTTGTGAAATAGTAAGAATAGTTCCTCAGGGTAGGCCCAGTTCAGCCCACTTCCTGCTCTTCTCCCCCATGTTGACTGAAGCAGTGCCCCGCACTGACCCTTGTGCATCTCTGCAGCATCCAGGAATGTCTCAGATTGGTGGCTGTCACACTGGATCTCCAGCCTGCCCCAGAAGACCAACACCTCCATGAGGCCCCTGTCAGCTTCTTTCCCTTCCCCACAGCTGCTGCTCTTCTCCCTGACAGGGCTCATGTAAGTGGACATAGGTTGGCTCAGGAGCTGGCGCAGTCCAGCAATGCAGGGAGCAATGGCCTCCAAAGTTGCTCCTTAGCACCCCACTTGCAATGGCCTCTTGCTATGAATAGGAGCAGGCTAAACAACCCATTGCATAAAGCCAGTATGGCTTTGAGAGCTAGATGGGGAAATATGTCCAGGCCAGTACAAAGGGGTAGTGAAGAAGCGCTGCTGGACTTGTGTCTGAGGAAGATGGGAGATCCCCCTGGCTGTACAAGGCTCTTGCAGGGGTGGAGCGAGCCTACAAATGGAGTTGTAGAGATCCATTTGCCCCAGCTTGCCAAGGCTGGTGATCAGCAGGAAGAAGGTGGTGGCCTAGCTTGGGAATAAGCAGGACTCCTGGCTTCTCTGCCACGCTGGCTCCTGTGTTTGCTGTCTCAAGGGATCTGGGTGTCAACATAGTGCATGCTGTGGCTGATGCATATTCTCTCTCCTTCCCTTTCCCAGCTCCCGCATCCAGTTGCTGAGCACAACCCCAGGCCTTCCCAATAGCACGCTGGATGTGAACTTCTACCTGATGGTGTATGGAAGCATCGCTGGGGCCAACTCAGTCTTCACCATTCTGCGGGCCTTCCTCTTCGCCTATGGCACCATCCGCGCTGCCACTGTCATTCACAGCCGGCTGCTCCAGAGAGTGATGAAGGTAACGGCCGTAAGGGCGGGGTGGGTGAGGTCCCTGGCTCAGAGGGAGAAATGGGGGCAGGAGGAACAGAGTCAGTCACAAACCAGCTCATTGGAATGCTGCCCTGACCCCGGCCCTGCTGAGCCGGAGAGGTGAAGGGGTCGCCCACCCCCCTATTGCAATCATTACGCCTGCTTCTCGACTCTCCACAGCATGGCAGACCTTGATGCCACCCTGTTGTGGAGGTGGCTGGCTGTGTCCTGTGAGCTGGGTTGTGCTGCTGGAGATTGGGGATGCCCGTTCCAACTGGGCATCTCCACACTGGGGAGGAGAGAAGTTTGGAGTCTGGGTCTGCTGGGCCAATCCTGGCTGAGAGTTTCTTCCTTGTCCGTGTCCAGTCCGGCCTCTCTCCAGAGCCACATTCTGATTGGTGGCTACTTGTCAGCCAAGCTATAACTCCAGGCCCCTGCTCTCCTCCCAAGCCAGTCCCTGCCCCAGTCCAGTGTGGCTCTTTACACTCTGGTTCCCATGTTGCCAGGCCACGGTGACCTTCTTTGACGTTACACCGACGGGCCGGATCCTGAACCGCTTCTCTTCAGACCTGTACTGTGTGGATGACAGCCTGCCCTTCATCCTCAACATCTTCCTGGCCAATGTCTTTGGGCTGCTGGGCATGCTGGTGATGATCACCTATGGCCTGCCCTGGATCGGCTTAGTCTTGCTGCCCCTGGCTGCCCTCTACTTCTCCATCCAGCGCTATTATCGGCGAACCTCCCGGGAGCTCAAGCGCCTCTACAGCCTCACTCTGTCCCCCATCTACACCCATTTCTCAGAGACCCTAACGGGGCTGAGCACTATCCGCGCCACCCGGGCCACAGACAGGTGAGGGCTGCTCCTTGGGTGGGGAGGGAGCCAGCACCTGAAGAACCTGGAGCTTTCACTCTTGTAATAGACAGGGGAGTTACTAGAGGTTTCGTCCCAGGGGCTGGTGTGGGGTGATCAGTGGGGGGCAGCAGGCTCTGGTGCCCATCCTGACATTAACCACTGCATTGTGTCTGGCCCAGGTTTGAGGCAGAGAATCAGCAGAGATTGGAACAGAACCAGCGCTGCCTCTTTGCCAGCAACACCGCCATGCAGTGGTTGGACATCCGCCTGCAGATGATTGGAGTTGCCGTGGTTACAGCTATTGCAGGAATCGCCATCATCCAGCACCAGAGGCAATTGGGAAATCCAGGTGCGCTGTGAAACTTTGGGCTGGTCACCACCTTCCCAGTAATCCTGGGTGCTTCTGTGTTGTGCAGCATTGGCTCAGAGCCTCAATACCAGCAGCCTGCTTGGAACACAGTGACCTCACCTTGGTTTCCACCAACCTGGTTACTCCCTGTAGGGTGACACCAACACCCTTTCCGGTCCTGAGTGTCCCCGAGTGTTCACCCCCCTCACAGAACTTGACTGAGTCCTCTGCTTCTTTAAAGAGACAGCACCAGTCTGTTAGGTTGACTGCGCATTTTACTTGCCAGTTGAAGGGCTGCATTCAGATGGTTGTGTGACAGAACATAGTGAAGTTTATTAACAAAAAGAGATATTTAAGTGATACCAAGCAGAAGGAATTGGGATAGAAATGGCTACAAACAAACAAAAGTAAAAATAAGCTTCTAAGACTAAACTTAACAAACTAGAGTCTCTTGTACAAAGTAGTTTTCTCACCACAGTCATTCTTCCAACATGGCTAGCCAATCCTTTGCCAGGATCCAACACAGAGCCCAAAGCACCTGGTTTCCGGCCATCCCATTCTCTTTCCCAGAGCTGCAGTTCTGTCCAGCTGCCCACAAGGTAGATTCTCAGTTTCTTCTCCTCCCTAGAAGCTGTCTGCCTCCCCCTCATCCATCTCTCCAGATCTCAGAACCAGAATATATCCCTCCTCTGGTACTTTGACTTCTTCCTTGTCCCCCTCAGCCCATCCTGGAACTGTGTCCCTAGCTTTCTCCACAAATTCGCTTGCTGACTGTGCTCTCTTATCACTTCAGGTCTTGTAGGCCTGGCCCTCTCGTATGCACTGTCTGTCACAAACCTACTGTCAGGCCTCATCTCCAGCTTCACTCAGACAGAGACCATGATGGTGAGTGTGGAGCGGGCAGAGGAGTACTCCACAGACATCCCTATGGAGCCCCAGGAGCAGCTGGTCCAGGTACGACCTTGCACTCAGCTCTCTGGTCTAGTCTGCATCCCATTTCGTGGATCTGTGCTGCGTTGTGTCGTGATTCTTAGAAATGTTAGAAGAGAGAATACCAAAACAAAACCGATGGATTTTAGGAAGGCAGACTTTAGCCCACTCAGGGAGTTGATGGGAAGGATACCCTGGGAAGAATGTCTAAGAGGAAGAACAACTAAATACAGTTGACAGTTTTTCAAAGAGACATTATTAAGAGCACAAGAGCGAACCATTCCACTGCATAGGAAGGATAAGACCAAGAGACTACCTTGGCTTAACCAGGAGACCTTCAATAATTTAAAAATAAAGAGAAAGTCCTACAAAAAGTGGAAACTGTCTCAAATTACAAAGGAGGACTATAAACAAATAACACAATTATGTAGAGGAGAAATCTGAAAGGCCAACAGTTCACATTCAGGCTGGAAGGAGAGAATGAGCAGGGTGCCGCAGGGATCTGTCCTGGGTCTGGTTTTGTTCAACAGTTTTATCAATGACTTAGATGATGGCATAGAGAGCAGACTTATAAAATTTGCAGATGATACCAAGCTGGGAGGGGTCGCAAGTGCTTTGAAGGATAGGATCACAATTCAAAATGATTTGGACAAAGTGGTGAAATGGTCTGAGATAAATAGAATGAAATTCAAGAAAGATAAGTGTCAAGTATTCCACTGAGGGTTGAACAACCCATTTACAAAACGGGCAATGACTGCGTAGGAAGGAGTACTGCAGAAAGGGATCTGGGTGTAATAGTGGACCACAAGCTAAATATGAGTCAGCAGTGTAATACTGTTGCAAAAAGAGCAAACGCCATTCTGGGGTGTATTAACAGGAGTACTGTGAGTAAGACACGAGAAGTGATTCTTCCACTCTGCTCTGCACTGATTAGGCCTCAACTTGAGTACTGTGTCCAGTTTTGGGTGCCTCATTTCAAAAAGGATGTGGAGAAACTTGAGAAAGTCCAGAGAAGGGCAACAAAAATGATTAGAGGTCTGGAACATTTGACCTATGAGGGAAGATTGAAAGAGCTGGGTTTGTTTAGTCTAGAAAAAAGGAGACTGAGAGGGGATATGATAACAGTTTTCAAATACCTAAAAGGTTGTTATGAGGAAGAAGGAGAAAAATTATTCTCCTTAATCACAGATGATAGGACAAGAAGCAACGGACTTAAATTACAGCAAGAGAGGTTCAGCCTAGACATTAGGAAAAAATTCCTAACTGTCGGGGTGATTAAACACTGGAATAAATTGCCTCGGCAGGTTGTGGAATCTTCTACATTGGAGGTTTTTAAGGGCAGGTCAGACAAACACCTGTCAGGGATGGTTTAATGGGGGTACTTGGTCCTGCCATGAGTGCTGGGAACTGGACTCGTTGACCTGTCACGGTCCCTTCCAGTTTCTATGATTCCCATCTTCTCAGATGTCCCCCAGGGCCCTTGATGTGCCAGTGGCTGGAGATGAGACTACAGTGATCTAATAATGCACTGAGGACTGTCAACCTGATCTACAGGAACTGCCCAGTGCAGTTGCCCTTTCCTAAGACCACCCTCCAGTCCTCCCCACGCCCCCAGCGTCGTCTTGTGCCGTGGGAGGAAGGCCAGGGCAAAGTTGGCAAAGGGTGGATGGAGCAGGGCTGATGTGTGATTGGGAGATGCAGAAGAAGCTTAGTGTCAGGGATTGTCTGGAACTGAGAGACCAAGAAAAGAGAAAGGTGACAAGTGGGGAGGGCTGGAAGTTGATCCTGGTCACATTGCTGTCTCATCCTCTGCTTCCTTTGAGGTTGCTCCTGACTGGCCGAGCCGGGGCCATGTGGAGTTCCAGCAGGTAGTTCTTGCGTATCGGCCAGGACTGCCCAATGCTCTGGATGGGGTGACCTTCACCATCTACCCTGGAGAGAAAGTGGGGATTGTGGGGCGCACCGGATCTGGCAAATCCACCATCTTCTTGGCACTCTTCCGCATGCTGGAGCTGAGGGCGGGGCGGATCCTCCTGGACAATGTCGACACCCGATCAGTGGGCCTGGAGAGTCTGAGGTAGGACGGGCAGAGCAGAGGAAGGAGTAAATGGCATTTAGAGTCCAGCCAGGAGCCCTGACAGGATTCTCAAGCTAATGGCTGCCAGCAGCATAATACTGAGGGGGCTGATTAGTAGACGTCCCTTCCGGCCACTCTTGGCTGCTTGTGGCAGTTTCCTGTCAGTTGCTCAAATGTTGCTGCACCCCCCTGCCCTGATTGTGTGTGCTGAGGCCCCCAAGCTGAGAATAGCCCTGCCTGATCCACTCTGCTTCTCAGACATGCCATGGCTGAGAACCGCCCAGGAGTGTGAGGAGAACAGTCGAGGCCAGCCTCTTTACCACTAGCTCAGAGGGAAAGCCTTTTGTTGCTATGTTGTTCCCACCTGCTCCGCCCTCATCTCTCCTCTCCCGACAGATCCAAACTGGCCATAATCCCCCAGGACCCATTTCTGTTCAGTGGGACAATCCGGGAGAACTTGGACCCCCAGGGACGACATACTGACCCTGACCTGTCCCAGGTATTGGAGCAGTGCCATCTACAGGAGGTGATTACTCAGATGGGTGAGTCCAATGCCCGCAGGAGATGAGGAAGCTCCGGCAGTGTGCAGAGCCCATGGGAGGTGGTAGTCAAGGGCCTAGGTGCAGCAAGATCCGGTATGGAGAGGTGAGACCCCAGTGGATCCAATGGGATTGGCAGGTGAGGCCCAAGCAGTATCCTGTAAGATCCAGTGGAAGGACAGGAGCAGGTGAGGTATCTGGTAGGCAAGGCTCTGGCAGGATGTGACTAAGGAAGGCCAGGCCCCAGTGGGAACCAGTGTGGGAGGAGGATAGGGGCTCCCCAGTCTCAAACACCAGTCCCTGTGATCCTAGCGGAGGATATACACACACAGTGTTAGTGACAAATCTTGCTTGTGTCCAAGTCGAAAGCGCAAGGCCTTGGGCTGGGGTTGACTAAAGACAAGGGCTTGAGTAGCAGCTGGGAGCTCCTGGCCCAGGCATGCTGTGCAGGCACTCTACCAAAGCCTGGCTGGATGAGTTCTGTCCTGGCTTCCCTGCAGGTGGACTGGACTGTGAGCTAGGGGAGAGAGGGAAGAGTCTGTCGGTGGGACAGAGGCAGCTCGTGTGTCTGGCAAGAGCCCTCCTGACCCAGGCCAAGGTGAGTGTTGCTAACTCCAACTGGATTTTCCCTGCTCAAAGTAGGGATGCTCCTTCTTTGGTGAGGGGGTGCCTGTTTCTGACTGGAGGGCAGGGCAGGGAGTCTGTGTCAGGAGGTCTGAGTGAGTGGACTGTCTGTGTTTGGGGATCAGGGCGATGAGCTGGCCTCTCGGGTGTCTCCTAGGGTGCTGGGATACCCTTCACTCTGGCACTGTGTCACTGGCAGGTGCTGTGCATCGACGAGGCCACAGCCAGTGTGGATCAGAGGACAGATCAGCTGCTACAGCAGACCATCCGCCAGCGCTTTGCTGACAAGACCGTGCTCACCATTGCCCACAGGTACAGCCGGCTCCCTCTCACACCAAGAGCATGTCTCCCCTGCACTGGGGAGGGGCCTCCCCTCCCAGCCCTGTCCATGGATTTGCTGCACCTTGGTCTGGAGCGCAGGTTGTAAAGTCGATGGGGGAGGGCTTGAGCCCGCACGCTGCAGCCCAAACCATAATGCTGAAGCACCATCTACAGTCACAGCTCTCTTCAGAGTACTGGCCCGAGCCCTGCTAGCACGCGTCTCTGGGCCTGGGCTGGAGGCTGGCTGCCAGATGCAGTGTAGACATACGGAGAAGGAAAGGGCCAGCACTCTGCTTTTAAACTCACTTCGCCACAGCACCAGCCTTCCCCAATGGCTGGACCCACAGTTCCATTATTAGCCACTCTCCATGCCCACTGCACCAGCTTCCCCCGGGCCACATCGACAGCCCCGCTGGCCAGGCCCATAGGGCCAGCATTACCCACTCTCCATGCCCACAGCCGCAGCATTGGTCTTGCCCCGACCCTGACATTCAGTCCCATGTGTGAGTTGAGCCTCAAAGTCAGCATGACAACATTTTTCAAGTGTGAACTTGTCTGTTTCCTTTTGCTGCTCTGGCCTGAAGCAGGCATTTACCATCCTCCTTCAGCCCCTGCACCTTAGTCCACCTGACTCTCAATTTCCACGAGCATCCAGACACTGCACAGTAGCAAACTATTCCCTTTGGTAGGTGCCAGCTGGAAATCCAGCATATTCTGTCTTGCTGGAAGTTATCTGACAGGGGTGTGGGGAGCCCCTGTGTTTCCTGCCAAGTGGAGCAGGAGTATTGCAGCCTCAGAGGGTAAAAAGCGTTGAGAATGCAGAAAACGGAGAGTCTGGCAATCACACTCAAAGCGCCTTGCCACTTTGAGGAGCAGAGAAGGTGCTAAACGTGAAACAGCTTGCCTTGCCCAGTAGAGGGCACTGCAGGACAGCCAGATGATGAGAAATTGCACCACCATCAGTTAGGCAGGAATGCCCCACCTCCCCTGATGTAGGCCTTTAGCAGTAGGGTAAAAAGATCCAAGGGAAAGAAGGGGGCTGGTGGTGGATCGGAAGAGCACCCTACAGCCAGGCCACTTCAGGCGGTAGATTAATTTGACCTTGAATACTGCATACAGTTCTGATTGCCCATCTCAGAAAAGATATGTTGGAATTGGAAAAGCTACTGAGAAGGGCAACAAAAATAATTAAGGATACTGAACAGCTTTCATCAGAGGAGAGTTTAAAAAGACTGGGATGTTTCAACTGTGAAAAGAGATGGCTAAAGGGGGGGATATGCGAGAGGTACATAAAATCATGACTGGTGTGGAGAAAGTGAATAAGGAAATGTTATTTCCTCCTTCATGTCACACAAGAGTTAGAGGTCAAATGAAATTAACAGGCAGCAGCAGCTTTAAAACAAACAAAAGGAAGTACTTCTTTACAGAATGCACAGTCAACCTGTGGAACACCTTGCCAGGGGATGTTGTGAAGGCCAAAATTATAACTGGGTTAAAAAAAGAAAACCAGTGTCCTGTGGCACCATAAAGACTAACAAATTTCTTCTTTCGATATCCCTCTGACTGGATGACAGAGGATGGATCACTTGATAATTGCCCTGTTCTGTCATGCTTTCTGAAGGACCTGGGATTGGCCACTATTGGAAGACAGGATTTTGGACTAGAAGGATCATCACTTGGATGGGATACCTTCAGCAAAATCCAGAAACTGCGAGCGGCACTCTTTACTTCCAGTCAGGACTGACCCTTATGCCCCAGCCCAGTACCAAGGGCTGCTGGAGATGCTGTCTTTGCGGGAGAGATGTGAAACTGAGATCCTGAGCACATATGGCCCTTCTAAAGATCCACCAATCTTTTTGTAAGAGTTGAGGCATTAATGTCTGTTCTGATCCAGTTCCAGTGCTGGGACTTCACACAGCCCCCTGCAGTTTATTATAATACCATTAATAATACATCTTCCCACTGCACCTGTCTGTGCTTTAGACAGGAATGAATTCCCAGTGCCCTGGGAGTGTGGTATCATTACCCCCATTTTGCAGATAGGAAAATGGAGTCTCAGCCTGGTGATGTGACTCACTCAAAAAAGTTCTCAAAGCCAGTTGGTGGAAAAGGCAAGCCAGGGACCTAGGCCGCTCTCACCTACTAGAAATGCTGTCTCTCTTGGTCCTCACTTGGTCTTGAAAGTTGCTGGGTAGTGTTCCTGTTAAACAGCTCCCAGAGGTGGCTGTATTTCAGCACTGAAGGAGTGATCTCTGTACACAAGTGCTCCCTCAGCAACTGTGATGAAGGGCTCTGTGGGGGCTTCTGTGCTAATGTATGGAGGAGACGTGTTGGTGTGTCTCCCTCTCCACAGACACTCACACATGCTGTTGCTGTTTACTGTTATCAGGCTGAACACCATCCTGGACTCGGATCGTGTGCTAGTGATGCATTCTGGGAAGGTGGCAGAGCTGGATTCACCTGCTGTCCTCAGCAAGAGGGAGGACTCCTTGTTTCAGCGACTCTTGACCAGCGGGCATCAGTGACTTCCCCACAGAAAGACTGAGACCAGTGAGGAGCATCTCCTGGCTGCATTCCAGCCATCTCCATCTCCGCTGGCCCCAGCAGGCTGGTGGGTGCAGGCCCCCCACTTCCTGCTGGGAGCTGCTAGAGGGGACACAGTAGCCAGCACCAAGGACAGCCGAGGGCGACACCAGCTCTTGGCTTGGTTCCACTCAGGGTGGAGCATATTTCATGTGGGGAGGATGAGTGATCTCCTGAGCCAGGAGTGGGTTGGACTGAGACTTACTGATCTGGTCAAAAGTACTAGGATGGGGAAACATGCCACGGGCTTGAGTCAGCACCCCCTTTGGTGTAATGAGGGTTTATTATCTACTCTCAGGTGAGTCAGTACTCCCAATCCTGGGCTCATGAGTTTAAAATTAAAGGTAATTGTCCTTGTTAACTTCCCTGTTTCTCCTGTGTCCTGGCCCTCACCACTGTTCCCCTTCCCTCAGAACCAAGCCTCCTCCCAGGCCCCCTTCTCCAGTGCTTTGAGTCTCCTCACCAGCCTCCACGAAACAGCCCAGTGACTCTCCACCGTGACAGGCAATGCTGAGAAATCAGGGTAAGGCCTTCCGCATGCTGGGATCCCAGGACAGGGCAGACACCTCCTCCCCTGTGCTGCTACTGCAGTTTCCTTATGGCAGAGCCCCACAGGACTGAATAATGGGCATTGGTTAGGGGCAGGATCTGGCCCCCTGGATGTAAAGATATATTAGCATGTTGTACTTGTTTTGGCTGCTGGAGGACACCACACCCTGGAGATGTTCAAAGACCTCTGCGTTAGTCTAGGGAGCACCACTCCAGAAGACCTTTCGTATCCCTGCTTCCCCAGCTCCACAGTCTTCTGGTTCAGGAGAGTGCATACATCTTCTCCTCAGAGCTCCTCAGCACTGCTCTGATTCCAGCTTGGTCACAGAGACAGACCCCAGTAGTGAAGACTCAGGTCTGGGGACCTTGTGTGCCCCTGCCCGCCTGAGGAGCTGGGTGTGAACAAGGAATGAGGGAGCAGCAGAACTGGCCTTTGAATCCATGTCTCCCTTCCACACAGTCAGGTTGGCCCATGTAAGCTAAATCTCCCCTTTTTGGCACCTCATGGGTGGGGTCTTAAGCGGATGCTGCCTAAGTGACTTCCAGCTTCCCTTTTCCTCCATCTTTGGGCCTGGGATCTCTCCCTATCTCCCCTCCTGCTGCCCAGAGTCAGGCTAGACAGGCTCCTAACCTCTCTTGCTCCCTCCTTCCATGGTGTTTTGGGACCCTGCCATCATCGCAAAGCTCAACCCCTCTCTCCAGCATGCTGAGGATGCCCATAGCAGAAGCAAACCCTCCCCCCAACTGACCCAAGGCAAAAATACTCCTTTCCTTAAGCTGCAGGACCCAGCTGCATCTCTGAAGGGTCCCTCCTCTTTGCTCACTGAGGTGGAGTCCAAAGTGTAATATTGCTTCTTGAAGAAGCAAGCAGCCTTTCTGTTTTGGGGTGACAGGAGTGAGGAGCCCCTAGCAGACCCCATGGGTTAGCAGGCTCTCTGGGGTGCAGTACCAGGGTCACGTGGTTTTCAGGGCAGATCCTCTAGCAGAGATTTGGGGTGGACTTGGCCCAGTGCAGAGGAGAGAACACCACTGGCAGAGGGCTCTGCTTGTGGGCTCGATTCATCTCCACTCTGGGTCTGGTATTTTATTTGTTTTATTTGATAAAGTTACATCATCCATCGGTTGTATTAAAAAAATAATCTTCCTGGTGAAGCCCCACTCTGCCTCCCTCCAGCTCCTTTGTCGTCTCTTCCTCCTTCCCCAGCAGGAGCCCACCCTTCCAGCTGAGAGTCAAGTGCCTTCACCCTGGCGGCGGTAGGGTCTCAGTGGCCCCTGCCTAGATACAACATAGTAGGGTGGGGCAGTGGTGAGACAGAGGGCAACTCTCTTCACTTTGTTTGAGGCATGATGTCTAACCCCTTGTGGTCCCCGGGCATGGAGGGCATGAATGCTGTGTCATCAGTGACTGGACAAGGTCAGCTAGGAGATGATTCATGCTTAAATGGTTCATTCCCTCTGCTGTGTCTTAGCAACCAGGTGTGCTTCCTCCTGAAAGGTGCACCACACCAATGACTGCTGAGCAGGCTGTGCTGCCTTTCATTCCCTAGGGCTATTGGAAACTCTGGAAATAACCTTTAATCTGCCCCTCCACTCTAGAGAGAGTTTAGAGCCCTCACTTTGAAGAGTGCAACAGTGACTGATTCTGGGTTACTCCCAGCTCTCTGCCAGGATTACTGGGGCAAAGGAGCCAGGAACCAAGCCCTGGGCTACTGCTGAACCGACCACAGCTCACCTCCAGCTTCTTTCATGTTCATTTCCACCTGCAGGGGTGTCTGGGATGGGCCAGCCTCAACATGAGAGTGGCGCTGGCTTTGTGTTTCTAACACAGCTGGCTCTGGCTCTCCCCCTCAGTGAGCAGGGAAATGGAAGCATGTGCTGGCACAGGGAAGGAGCTTGGTGAATTACTATGAGAACACAAACAAACCAGCTCAATCTGTTTGGTAACAGAGGAAAAGACACATGGATCATCATCATCAGTGAGGTAACAAAACATTCTCACAACCCCTCAACCAAGAAGAAGGGATATATCAGGCAGAAAAAGGCAAGATGGGCTCTTGAGTCTCCAAACCAGCTCTAAACACCAAGGCTAGGGAGGAAACCTGTCTGTTCCCTCCTGGGGGCCAGGTAGTTTGAAACAAGCAAACTATGGCCACCAGAAAGAGCTGGGATTCCCATGAGGAAGGGCAGATAATGCTGCTGGAGCGGTTATGCTCTAACGCCAGCGTGACATATAGGCCAAAGACGGCCCCAGTGACAAACACAGGAATTACTCAGCATCCGTGGAGCCTGGCAGTGTTTGGGTTTCTAAGAAGGTCATGCCTCTCTCCTGCTCTGGCACTATCAGTCATTTTGAGCTTGGTTTAGTAGAAGATGGTACCAAGGTCTTCTGGTGCTAGCTGACAAAAAAATCAATATGCTGCCGCTTCAAACAGGAGGCTGTCCTGACTCAGCCCTTGCTTTGGACTCCCAGGCATGCGTCTGCCTGGTAGATAGAGATGAATTAAATCCAGGACAGGCTGGTCACACCCTGTTTGAGAGCTCTGTTTCCAAATACAGATTCGCTGCCCTGTGGAAACCCCCTCCCCACTGAATCACAAACCAGGATGCACCAAAGACTTTTAGTACTTTGGAGATACCCAACCAGAATGACTCCACCACACAGTTTGGAGGGTTTGTTGGCATGACTGCCTGCCAGGGCCTGATTCGGAGAGTGCCAGACTCCTCACAGCTCTGTTGTCTTCCTGGGCTCTACCATGACCGTATTTAACATGCCCACTTGACACTCTTGTTCCTGGAGCTTCCTTGCCGCCTGTGAGGGGCTTTGGCACCAGTTTGACCCCTGGCACCCTCTTGGCCAGTTCCGCAGCATTAACAGGATGGTCACCAAGACCAGTGCAGCCGTGAGGATCCCAAACACCAGCACAGTCAGCAGCTGGGGCTCGCTCAGCCCTCCGTCCCGCTGGGTCACCACCTCCTTCACAGAAATCTTCAACAGTCCTCCCACACTGGCTTTCTCGCTGTTGTTGACAACCCGCCTCCCCGTAACCTCAGTCCTGACTGGCTCGGGCTGCGTAACCCAGAGATATTCACTGGTTGTGGTTTTTACAGCCCCGTTCTCCCTGTTAGCAGGATGGTGAAATGTGAGCCAAGTTGGTTCCGGAGCGGAGACCTCACATGTTTTGCCAGTAAAACCATCGGGACACAAGCAGTCAAAATTATTGATGCGATCATAACACTTTGCCCCATTTTTGCACGGCTGACTGGCACAGTCGTCAATGTTGATGGTGCAGAAGCGCCCTTCGAAGCCCACCTGGCACTGGCACGAGAAGCGGTTAATACCGTCATGGCAGGTGGCACCGTTGGCACAGGGACGCATCAGGCAGTCGTCAACGTCACTCTCACAGAGGGTGCCGACAAAGCCCGCCAGGCACCTGCAGGTGAAGTTCTTAGCGAAGCCGTTCTCATCCTGACACTGCCCACCGTTCCGGCATGGAAACCTGCAGGCAGAGAGCAGGGACAGATCACAGGCCTGGACAGGAGCTAGTTCTGGCCCCAGACAGGCTTGTGTTCTGAGCGTGAAGTACTCATGGGCATAAGTGGTGCACAGCCCCTGTGCTTGTGGTCTGCAGAAGAGGGAATTCCACCCTCGAACAGGAGAGGAAAAGGCAGGTGTTTGAGTCCCTGCTGCACAGAGGGGAGAAAGGCCTGCCAAGATGTCCCTGTGGACGGACACAGCTGGCCCACAACCGTATCTAGAGGCACCGATTAGTCCCACATCAGGAAAATCTTAAAGCCAAACCTTACAAAGAAGAAGACTGACTCGCAGCATGTTTTCCCAAATGCTAATGACAGACAGGGTCATTGCATTGACTGTGCCAAGTGGCTGGAATCTGCTTGCATCGCAGCACTCCATCCGCTGTGGGAGCTCCCAGCATAGTCAGCTTAAAGTAAAGCCCCCATCAACGCTAGGAAGGTTCTGGCCAAATCCCAGAAACATATGGGCATCCATAGCTAATGATCCAAACTGGGTCATTGATTAGTAGAGTGGGAGCTGCTGGAACTAATGCTTTACATAATCTCTGCCTGCTCTGCTGCTCTCTCACCCTGCCTTCTCACATGGCCCTGTCTTCCGCTCACAGTCCTTCCCATGAAAACCCTCAGGACACAGGCAGGAGTACTCGCCATCCCCCTTGTAGACGCACTCGGCTCCGTTCTGGCAGGGGGGCTCACGTTCGCAGATGTGCATGTCTGAGGAGAGAAAAGGGAGACATTTGATGAGAGCTGCAGGGCTGAGCTGGTGCCAGCATAAATAGTAAGCCCTACCCTAAAGGGAAGAGATGAAGCAACAGCGGAAGCGTCTCTCTGCCTTAGCAGCGTAACGCACACGTACCCTTTGGGTACATCTCAGTCAATTCCCTGCCACTGCAAGGGCCTCAGGCACTGGTGCACCTCGGTCCCTCCTACTCACACGCGTCTGACTCAGAGCAAAAAGTCTCGGAGAGAGGGAATGCTTTATCCACAAAAGACCTCTGATGTAGGGGCATGTGATACAGCTATGAATCTCAAAGTTTTTGTATGGGAAACTCCTTTCACATAGCAAGCCCCTGAGTGTGACTCCCTCACTCCCATGGGCTCCCCACTCCCCCTACACCCTGCCACCCCCCTCCTCTGCCCACCTGCCAGAACAGACCTGCATGCACAGAGCAGTTGGTATTGCTGCTGGCTCCCCCCTCCAGCACTGCTTCTCCATACCCCTAGGGGGCTGTGAGGGGGGAAGTGAGGAGAAACATCAGGGCTTCCTGCATCCAGGCCAGTTTCCTCACCTGGGCTGCATAAGGAGAGGGCAGAGAGTAGCAAATCCTGATGTTCATAGCACAGCCCAGGTGGGGAAAGTGATCTGGGTACAGGGAGTCCTTGTGTGGCATCTCACTCCCCTCTCCCCAGTGCCCTGGTGTGGCACAGAGGAACACTGGGATTGAGAAGTATCTGTGTATCAGTGTTTACCCTCTGCCACCATGTTCCTCCACCAAGAGGAAGCCAGGAGGCTCACAGGCCCATGCCTGGCCAGGGTCAGCGCTCACAGCTCACGACTCCCACATAACCACATCACGACCCTTGTTTGAGACCCAACGGATAAGCTCTGCGGCTCCCGGCTGGCCTTAAGCTCTACGACCCTTCAGCCGCAGCTCTCCGAGCCCTTGTTCTCCATGGTAGGGAAAGCAAGCTGCAGAGAAGGGAGGGCCCTTAGCTGCTCCATGGCTCTGAGCGCCATGGAATAACAGCATGCTGCATTCTGTTCTGTACACCTTCCATCCTGACAAGTGAGCATTAGTTGGAGGACAGATTAGCTCTGCCTTGAAGCTACTTCATCACTCACTTCCATTGGAAGTTGACTGAGTGAGAGGCTCCCACCCAGCGGACTGCCAGATGCAGAAAGCGCTGATGGAAATAGGAAGCAGTCCCAACAGTGAGGGAAAGACTGTGAATGCCACTAAATCCACTGGCTCAGGGCCATCCATGTCACAGCATCGCTGGCCCTGCAAACAGGGATCAGAGTCCAGCAGTCTGACCACCTTCTGCAGAAAGGAAAACAGCTGGGCCAAAATCGCTGACAGAAAGACAAGCCCCTGGCGCCACCATTACAATGAGAAACAGCTGGTCATCTCAATAGCTGCAGCATCCTTCCGTCTAGAGGATGTGGGCTGGGCTCCTGCCCTAGTCGTAAAAGAGTAAAAACTATAATCCCATGGGGATGAGCATGGGCAGCTGGACTGACACCTGGTGCCCATAACCCCCATGCACTGAAAATTGGCCTCCCTAGCTTTGCAGGGCAGTTGGACCCCTCCCAGAGGTCTTTATTCTAATTGAGTTGCCCGTCACTGAACTCTGCGGAAGCGAGCGGATCCTGTGCAGTTGGTGTGACCTACCTCTGTCACAGAACCTGCCAGCCCAGCCACCGTCACAGATGCATTGCCAAGGCTGATGGCATGTCCCATAGACACAGCCCGGCATCCGCACACACTTCTCGCAGTTCTCGCCTTCCCAGCCTGGGTCACACCTGCAAGAGGATACAGGAAGCTCAGGCGGAGCGCTGCAGCCTCCCCATAGCAGCACAATATAGATAAGAACTGGATTATCGAATGGTTCACACAATGCTCGCTTCGCACCATGTCTTGTGGTTGCTCTCAGTGTTCGTGGTGCTTGGGAAGTCTTCTCTCAAAACCCCCCGGCTTCTTTCAAGAGCCCATCAAGGCCAAAAGGAAGAGGCAGAGCTAACAGATCCCAGGTACGTCTACACTGCCATCATGAGATGTAATTGCCACTGGTGTGGACATACCGGAGCAACTATAGCTGGCTTGGGTGCAGCCATGGCAGTACAAGTATTTCTGGATCAAGGGGGATTCCTCTTTAGCAAGTCCAGAGTGCTGCAGCTCATTGCCCCATGATAGCTAGACCAGAGCTAGCTGGGGTCTGTCTACTGAGCTGCAAACACCCCACGACTGCAGGGGAAACACCCCCGTCTGGTAACCTGGCTGCAGTGGTGTTTTGTATCTCCTACGGCTACTGCATTTATTTTCTCCCATACAAGCTGGAATAGCTGCACTCAGCACTTGCTTTCACACTCTTCACCATCAAAGCCCTTTCCTAACATTTAACGCCATAAATCCTTGCAAGGGCAGAAAGTGAATATTATCTTCACATGATGGATGTGGGAACTGAGGCAGGGAAGAACATAGGGGGTCAATACAGAGTCAGTAACAGAACCCCAAACATTTGGCTAACAGCCTTGTCTTTCATTGCTAGACCACATTGTTCTTCTCCCAGTAATCCCCTCTATAGCCAGCTATCAAACTAGATAGCAAGAAAACCCATGGACCCCTCCAGCCAAACTAAAGGGCGGGAAGCAGCACCATCAGGAAAGCAGAATTCTTCTCAAGGCCTATGCTTTGTATATTTTGTTGTCATCTTTGTACTATCAATTTCCTATATCCTTTCAGCAACAAAGCTGCTGCCTCAACACCCCCCTTCCCAGCTGGGTCTGATACTGCAGCACCTCTTGCCTTCATTTCTCCCTACAGTCCTTTTGCCTCATTCGGCCATAAGAGTGTCCTGGCCCCTCAGCCAGATCAACTTCCAAACTCTTGCCCCTTCTGGGGCCTCAGAGTCCTTTGACAAAGGACAAAAGAAATATCAACAAAAGCCAAATCTTCAGCTCTCAACTGGCCGCCTCTTCTCACAAGTGTGCTTCATCTGCCATACCTTGTCTCCAGCTCCCATACCTGGGACTACCCACTGACTAGGAGCCAAAACATTCCTCCTGAGGGATATCAGAGGTTCAAGCAGGCTACAAATCCTCAGGGTCCCTGTCTCCAGTCAAGCTTCCAATTCTGCTCCTCAGCTTTCTATCAGGCTGCTTCCTAGAGAGGGAACTTGCTACCTTTTCTCCTCCCTCCCTGGGTTCACCCAGCTCTGTATGGGAACAAGCCCCACTCATCCCTCAACTTGTCTTTATCTCTAATTAGACATGGTTTATCCTCCAGATGGGAGCAGGCAGGTTAATTGGTCTGCCACGCCCAAATTAACCCTTTCTCAGCACACGTGGGATGAACACTCCATCACACTTCTTGAATCGTGGGGTCTCACAGCACCGCACAGTAATTCTGAGGTGAAGCCAGGCACAGGGTTCCAGATGGGGCCTTATTTTCCAAGCTCACTATAAGAGAGTGATGGAGAAACCAGACCCTGCAGAACCCAGTAGCTTTCTGGACCTAACAGAACAGCGAGCACTCAAGCATTCCTTGATTGGAAGTGCCCATCTCCTTGGTGGAGAAAGAGGAGATTATGTGTGCAAGGTAGAGAGCATCTGGATGAAAGCAGAACTAAGCTGAGGCAACAGGGCATGGAAGACATAAAAATCTGGACTCAAAACATATCCCAAAATTAAACCTCACAAACACAGTGCAACCCCTCCAATCCTGACAGACTCCAGCGAGATGGCAGGAACCCTGTGCTTCTCCCTTTCTCTAGGGGGCAGGAGGAGCATCTGGGCAATGGAAGTCCTGACAGAACAGCAGATTAGCTAGAGTATCTCTGAGGGCTGGATACTAGTGAGAAGGGGCTGCCAAGCTGCAGGAGGGTTCAGAGAATGAGAGGAGAATGGAAACAGTAGCTAACAGCTCTTCCATAGTAACCGGTAGCAAGACCACCATCCTGACTAGCACAGCATTCTGGACTCGACCTTGCCACCCCTTGTATTCCAAACCAGCCACATCACTGTCTTAGATGCCATCACGACAGAAATGAGCCACAGTGGGTTCCCTTAGCCCCAGCTGCAACAAGTGCACAGAGTACAGCTATGATGACACTGTTATAACTTTCATGGGAGAAAATCCCACTGTAACGAAGTGGGATTTGCTCCCACGAAAGCTCATGCGATAAATTAATCTGTTTGTCTTTAAAAGTGCCACAGGACTCTGTTGTTTTTCTGCAATAGACTAACATGGCTACCCCTTTGGACACTGTTATAACTGAACTTTTCGTCAGTATCCAGCCAATGTCGCTCTTCCTGTTGTGGGCGTCAAAGCCACCACTGCCTTCTGTTATCATGTAGCTTATGTATTCTGCAAGGACCAACATTGCACACACGCAGGAAGACAGTCTCCACCCCAAGGAGCTCACAGTCTAAAGCAGCTTACAGTCAACCTTTTGCTGTTGCCTGGGTGGCTACTGTTCTCTGCCCTTGGATACCCATCACCATACAAACTAAGCCCTGAGGACCCCTAATGTCTCTCATACATTCCTATGCTTCCTCTCAGACGGCTGTTGAGATTATAGGGGCCACTTTTCTGCTGCAGAACTGTGCATGTGTGTTGGCTTCAGGCAGGATCTAAAGGCACCAAAGCAAAACCCCTGGCAGAAAAAGGGCAGTGGGACCATACTTTCCCACCAGAAGGGTGTCTGTCGAGTCGGCTGGAATATGTGACTCTTGTAGCCTGGGGACTCTCAAGTTAGGAAAAGGTTTGAATGTCCCAGGAAAAGAGTGAGCGGTGCAAGAGATCAGTTGTCCCAGGAATCGCTGCTGTTCAAATGCACCACTGGAGTTCCAGACACTGTACCTGCACTTGCCGTCCTGTTCACAGCAGCCATGGGCCAGGTTACAGCGCTCACTGCAATCATCACCTGCAGGGCGGGGGGAGAGTGGGGGTTAGTGCTGACAAGGAGGTCAGAAATGCAAGCACTGGCTCACACAAACCAGCGAAATCAGGCCCCAGGGTTCTGGTTCTCATGCGAAGGGCCCTTACTAGGTCAGATCTGTGCACACTGAGGGTGAGGGGGCCAGAGATCCCTTTTACCCTGCAAGGGCTCACTTTCTCCCTCCTCCATTTATCTCTGATGGCCCCCTCATTATGTGACAGAGACCCCCTGGGTGTAAGAGCTTTCCAAGAGACCATCTGCCCAGGGAAGGATCAGACAGTGAGGAGCAAGTGGATAAAACAGTCAGCACTTCCATGACAACAGCATTTAGGGATCCCAGTGAAGAACTGGGGCACTGATGTGCTAGGCGCAGTATAAACAAGACAGCCCTTGCCCAGAGAGCTCTCCATCTAGGGCAGTGACAAGACACGACAGGTCTTTATTCAGAAACTTCGAAATTACTTCTTTGGATCGTGTCCTTCACCCTTTCTGTGGCATTCTCCTAAGACTGTGGCTCTCCTGGGAAGGAATGTGTATTATTGTGGATTTACGGCACCAGCCCAATATAGCTCAGTCCTGACAGGGGCTTGTAAGTGCTACTACAGCATAGTAAATAATGATAGTAAAGGCTAGGAGTAGCTTCTCAGAAGTAATCAGAGAGGCTTATGGATCTTAAGACAGATTCCTTCTAGTCTAAAGAAAAGGAACTTTTGTGTCCTTTGGGAAAAGCCAGCTGTCCCTGGCAGGTGAGGGAAGTGAAGCAGGGAAGAGGCTGGACTGGCATCCTCTCAGTCCCCAGCAGTGCCTGTATCCCTAAGGCTGCAGATCCTTTCAGAATGCCATTCAGCCCAGCTGAATGGCTCTGCCGTGGCCAGGTTGTGAGTGGCACTCGCGCTCTCTGCTGCAGAGAGGAAGGCGAGTGAGGTATTATAACCTGACAGGTGTCAAGTTCTCTTTATTTATTTAAAGGCCCCAAAGGCCGTAACTGAGCCAGGGCCTGGCCCTGCTGCTCCGCTCCTCATCCCCACTCCTTCCCTGACATTGGCCTCCTTTCTTCAGTCAGGTGTCTCCTTTCATTTCCAGGCCTCCTCCTTTCTCTCTCCTTCCTGTTCACTGATTATCACTGAGACATGCCGGTTTTGCAGGGCTCAGGAGTGGCTCTTAAGACCATGTTCAGAGCTGTCAGTCCCACATCACCTGGCAGGTGGGACAACTTGGAGGAGCTGCACTCCCCCTCATGGATACTCACAGGCTTTGAGAGCCAAGGGCAGAAAGAAGGCAAACAGTTTCTCAACCTGCCCCCTGTCCAGCAGGTGTCACTGCACACCTGGAACATGGGAGAACATCAGAGAAAGAGAGCCCAGGCTGGGATAGGAATGGGAGAGCAGAAGCAAATGTCAAGAAATAGACGTATTATCTCAGGGATTGAGCCTCCTTCAGCCCCTGCCGTGGAGATGGAGAACTGTTAGCTAAGTGAGTCCATCCTCTTGGCCTGTGCAAGGCCTAGAGTCCCATCAGCAGAGCTTATCTCAGTCTGCCAGCAAAAGAGATGTTCTCTAAGCTACACCACATGGAACATGAGACGTGAGAGGGGATGTCATATTCTGCTTGCTGTGTCCTAATGGCCTTCACTGCAAGTGGGCTACAGTCTCCCTATGGCGCAGATCAGAACTAGACACTCCCCATAATATGCCGTGGCTAATCCGGAGTAGCATATGGGTCCAGTTCAGCCGGCAGCTGAATGCTGTCTTGTTTCATGTCTCTACCATGGAGGGTACTTTGTGACTTCACTGCTTATCCAGGGCAAATTCAGATCGAAACTGGCCTTTTGAACTCTCTCTGCCCTTCCCTGCCTCTTGGAACAGCTGGATCCATTACCATAATCCAGCCATTCTTACAGAAAGTGAGGGAGTGCCGTATGCACCCCAAAGGAGTCCTATTGTCTGTCCCCTTGGGCATTGCCTAGCCCTGTGCTGAGCCAAAACACCTGGAAAGCAGAGCAGGGAGCCTTTCTAACAGCAGCTTGTCATGCCCAGAATGCCTACTGGCTAAGCACACCCTCTGCTCTCAGGTCAGATCAGCATCGGGTAGTGATGTGAGGAGACTTCAGGAGCACCAACGGGGGTTTGGAAGGACGGACCTAGGAGAAAGACATTTCAACTGAGCCTCACCATGGGCAAGATGGTGATGGGCCAAAAGGATCCAAACGAAGGACATGAGCTGGAGACAGAAGCTCCTAAGCATGGTCAATGTGGCCCCACCGAGATGAACACCTACAGGGACATAAAGAGCACAGTCAGAAAAACACTGCACCCACCTCTCTGCAGCCTTGTTGGGTTTTCTTCACACACCCCTTCTCCTGTCATCCTATTTCTGGGAGCTCTGAGTTAGCATGCATTTTTATAAGGATTGTCACATTCTCATCTCTCCACCAGGCTCTCGTGGGAACAACCAGGGCTCTATGGGTGCCTCTACACTTACAAATTAAGTCGACTTTACTAAACCTAGTTTTAAGTCAACTTTTCTGGCTAAGTCGACTTTAGAAAGTTGACTTGGCCAGTGTGGACGCAGAGTAGCCCTAAGTTGACTTTAAGTAGACTTTAAGTCAACTTAGGGGGCTTCAGGGCTTCCCCACTGCCCTCCCTGCCAGGGTGGCTGGCCCAGCCACAGCCTGGTGTGCCCCCCCACAGGGCAGGACAGAGCCCTGCCCACCCTGCTCCTATGCCCTGCCAGGGTCCCTGTCCCCATCAGCCCCCATTGTACCAAGGTACAATGGGGCAAAGGCTGAGCCCCCTGGCACTTGGCAAGGGGTGCCCCCCCTGCCACCATGGACCTGTCCCAGATCCACCTAGCCCCTACAAGTCGACCTAGGCGTCCAGTGTGGATGCTCTAGGTCGATTTGGCAGGATCCCCTCTAAGTCAACTTAGTTTTTGAGTGGGGACATGCTAAGTCGACTTAAATTAACAAGTGTAGACACAGCCTACGGTCCAAACAGCCTCCTTTACATTTATACATCAGAAATGATAAACCGGAATATACAATGACTAGATATTAAACTGCAGCCCTGGAGCCCATCCATGTATCTCAGCCTTCCCCTCAAGGGCCCCTGCTTCCTCAGAAGAGGGGGAGCGGCCCCGTGTTTATTCAATACTGAGATCACCCACAGGACTTTACCAAGGCATGGCTCAATTACAGTATGAATGGACTAGTCACACACTGGGGTGCTCAGCCTGTGCTAAGGAGCTTGGTCCTCCTTGGCTCCACAATCAATGCAGCCAACTGCACACAGAGGTAGAGCTGGTGACTTTGTGTCCTCTCATTAGGCACTGAGCTGTAGTTAGCAAACCTAATAGCTCTGATGGCTAAGCAGGAAGCTCCTTCTGTCTCTGCCAGACTCGGGGGGGGGGGGGGGGGGGCGGGGGGGCGGTTGGGGAGGATGAAAATAAATCCCTCCAATGCTGGCAAGCATCAATGCTGCTGGGATCCACATTTGCAGGAGATGGGGTAAAGGCCTCTAGACGTGCGGTTAAAGCTTAAAAGAAGCAAAAGCAAACACTTCCTTCCTAATTAGCTGGAGTTCTTTCCTGTTTCTCCTGCCTTCCTGCAGAGCCACTAATGGCCCCAATGTTTCTATGTCCATTTATTTTTCAGCCTGTAAATGACATGTAGTGGCATTATTGCTCCCCCACAAAGACCTTGTTCCTTCACAACTTTCTGGGGTATATTGGGACTTTTATGGGCAGTAGTGACATAATAGGGACAGAAATATGATGAGATGGGAGGGGTCAGGCTATTTACCTAGGAGAATGGCGAGCATATGGAGGAACTCGCTTTACCCACGTGTGTGGATGAGAACAGAGGCTTTTCTACCTTAAGGCTGGCTCACAAGCTATACAGTGCTGGACTGAGTTAATACTTGGATGGGAGACTTCCTAGGCCTCAGGCAGCAGATAGACTCTCTTCAGGAAGCAGTCCCAGTACCTTGGAGGGGGATGGTTTGAATCTGGAATTCCTTAGGGGCATGGTGCTGCAGGAAGGACCTTTCGGATGAGTTGCAGAACCAGGATTCTAATGACGTGGGGTCATTACAGATCCCATGGCAGTTTTGATTAGCCAGGCCAAATTCCACCACAAATGACTACATTCTACTTCCCAGAATTCCCCCTGCAATGCCATTTAGATACAGGATTCTTCTTCACTTCCTGTCCTAAAGTGCTGTGGTCCTGTTGGTGTGTACTGTAGAACAGCTGTTGCGTTACAGGGGAGGCTGAAGTGATTCCTGTGAATTTTAGAAAATAATTTAGAGATTATGGCTGAACAGTTGGTTGCCTGCTCCTCTGGGGGCATTAGGAGCCGAGCCTGATCCTGCCTGTCATTGAAAAGGTCATTTTCCCTTAGATTTCTGATGAAATCTTTCTGTTTGAGGTGTGACCTCTCAGACCTATGCCATCATACTGTGGACATTATTCCCCACACTGTGTACCTGCAACTCCCAGCACTAGTGGGGGAGGTAGCAGCATACAAAGACTATGGTATCCTTTGGGATGAAAGGCTCAAAGAGACGTAAGGTGTTCTGTCAGGTGTGAGCAGTATTTGAACTGGGGCCTAGGTCTTTATTCCAAGCCCTAGGTCCCTCTCATGAACTGGGTGAACTTTCTCCTTTCCATACTCATGTACTTATTAGGCTTGCTGGGAGCTCTTAGATCAGTGGGTTCTGGGGGAATTGTTCAATGGGGAGAGGAGAGGTCAGAGGCTGAGGGTTACTGGATTGCAGCTCAGTGGCTCAGGTTTCTAGGTACTTTGGCTCACACCTCCAAACTCTCCTTCTCTCCTACAGCTGCTGCCCTCTTGACCTCTCTGCATCCTTAGCATTGAGATCACAAACTCACCAGTTTGCCCTCCAAGTTTTACTTGCTAAGCATAGACCTCCCCTGTCTCTTCTGGGAGAGGGAGTTAGATTAGACTGGAAATGAAGACACAGCACAGAGTGGATCAGCTGAGAAAAGCAACCCCTGGCAGGGCAAAGAGGGAGGCATGTGCCCTCGTCCCCCAGATGCCCAGTTCTCTCTCTGGCACACCCTGATATTGCTCTAGTGCCTCCTTCTTGCACTTAGAGGCCAGGGCAGGATCTCCCCCTGGGAGGATGGAATTTGCAGGGGGGGCTGCCCTGTGGGGTGCTCCTTCCCAGAGGTTTGATTTTTGGCGGGAGCACTGTCAGTCCCAGTGTTCCCAGGCCCCTGACCCGTGGGCACTCAGGTGAGGTCTCTGCGTCCAGCCTGATCCCCAGCCCCCAGACAGCCCTGCCTTGTGGGGCTAGAAAAGACACACCTGGGCTGGGACTGCTGGAGCCCCGCCACTGCTGCAGGGACTTAGCGCAGATAAAGGGTGACCCGATCGTGTAGGGGCAGCTCCCCGCAGTCAGGGCTTTTTCTTCTATAGGCGCCTATTAGCCCCCACCCCCGCCTGCCCCGCTTTCCCACACCGGCCCCGCTCCGCAGACACGTGCTGTCGCCGCCACATCCCGCTCCCCGGGTACCCCCGCCTGGCCGCCAGCTGTGCGCCTCCTCCGCCGTAGGCAGCGGGATCCTCCTTCCCACCGCGGCCCCTCAGCCCTTCCCCGGCCGCAGGCCGCCCGCCCCCCCGGCCCTCACCTCGGCGATCGCGGCGGCGGTGGCTCCCCGGGGGCGGCGCGGCGGCCGGGTCTAGCGCGGGGAGCGGCGGAGGGGGGCTGCCATGCCCGGCCCGGCCCGGCTGCGGGGGGTTCGGGAGGCGCAGGGCTGCGAAGCTGCTGCGAGCCTCCCCGCTCCGCCCGCTCCTCCCGCCGCCGCCGTGCGCCCAGGCCGGCTGCCAGGGGCTGCGTGTGGCTGCACATCCCCGCTCCCTCCCCGGGACACGCCGCCTCCCGCAGCCCGACGGCGAGCGGGAGCCAGGAAAGCCGCGGAGCCCCCTGCCCTGCCCCACTCACCTCTCCCCTGCTGCTGCAGCCCGGGGGGGCAGGAGATGCCGCCTCTGCCTGAGCCTCCCTGGCACCTGCCCCCGCCCAGACCTTCCCCTCCGGCCACCCCCGCAGAATCTGCCCCCAGCTTGTCCCCGTGCGGCTCACCCGCGGGAGGGGAGCAGCTAGGGAGGAGGAAGGAGAAAGCCCTGTCCCAACCCCGGGGGGAGGACTCCCCTGTGTGAATGGCACGGCAGGTCGCTATGATCTACAGGAAGGTGGAGGGGCTGAATAGCCACCTCCTTCCCACTGCTGGGGTGCTACCGACAGCTAAAGAGTGAGGAGGCTGGGGGGGGAGATGACATCCTGTGGGGAAGGAAAAGCCAAGGAGAAGCCGCTGTGGGTGCCAGGTACGGCCCCAAGAGCTGGCAGAATAGATGTGAAACAAGGAAAAACCCCAGGCCAACCCCTGGGTCACAGGATGCTGGACATGGAGATTTTAACTACCTGCTTGGCAGCCATCCTCTCTCTGCTTCATGGAGACTGGAACCAGCAAAGACACCAACCCAGGCTTACTGCTGAAAACGGGGGGGGGGGGGGGGGGAAAGAACTAAAGACCACAAGCTGCTTTGGATCCACATGGTGAATGGGATAGCAGGGGGGCTGGAACAATTTGTATCCTTGGGGTTCTGAGAGCCATTGAACCAATCTGTAAATCCTGTATAGAATGAAAACTACTTCAAGACTGGGGGTGCGCAGCACCCCCATTGTCCTTAGTTCCAGCACCCAGGGGGGTGAAGGACTCCCATAATACTGTCAGGTCTCAGCTACTCTGGTATTTCTCTCAAACTTTCCCCAGTGGCACTAGCACCAATGTAGCTCCAGCAATGGGATCAACATTGGGAGTCCTTGTATGAACAAACCACACATAGCTGCCACATTTTAATCACTGCATTGTCCTTGATCAGGTCTCACTGATCACCCTTACTACTTTTTTCTGCATACATCAGTGCTCATTCTCCCCATTATTAATCAGCTCCTGAAAAACATATCCATCTCTATTTTTATATTGGAGCAGCACATGCTAGATTATCTGAGTTAAGTGAAAGTTCCTCCTTCAGCCCCTTCAGTCCAGTTTAAATGCTGCCCTACAGGCTCTGACAATTTTCAGCCCAAGAGATTGCCCATTGCTTAAAGCAAAGACAGTGTAATTCTGACAGTCACCTCCCATCAGAGAAGAAATCTGAACACTTTGTGAATCCCAACCCTCCTCTTCATACCATCCACAAGCCATTGGTTGATCTCCAGTAACCACCTTCTTCCCACCCAGCCCATTCAAGACTTCAAGGATCTCCAGGAAGATTAATGGTGTGTCAGCCCCATCTTCAGTCAGCTGATTGCTTATGTCTGCATGTGTGTGTATAACGAAGATCTTTCTGTGGCGGCGACAAGGACCCCTGGGATGCATCTGACTGAACTATCTACATCTCCAAACCAACTTGTCCCATTCAAAAACTCTCAGTTCCTTTCTCCTCCAGAACCTTCCATTCTTACATTGATTAAGCTCTTAAAACGTCATCTGGAGAGACACTGGTGCACTAAAGCTTTCCTCGTGACAGCTAGACAGAACAGCTAGTCTTCTGCCAGCCCTCTCTCCCACCCAGGAAGGCGCCTTCCGGTCTATCACTCCATAACCTCCAGAGACTTTGGCAAGTTTCACTCTTCAAAGTATAACCAGTCTGCTCCACCACCTACCCACTTTCTCCTCTTCCCCTTCACCTGTTGCGCAGAGTTTTCCATTTCCTACTGCATCAATTAACAATAGCATCACAGTCAGTAACTCTGTGCCCTCAGTCTCCTTATCTAACTTCCCCCACACCTCCCAAATCATCATTTCCACCTTCCTCATGGCTAATGGCCTCCTCTCAGGCCCTGTCCCTCCACTCCAGTTCTCTCTGCCACCATCATTATTATCCATTCGTATTTCTTGGCAGCTTCATCCCTACCACACTCCCAGTTGCAGTGCTCCTCAGGAAATACCCTTTTAACACCAATGCTGTCAAGTGTGGCCCCACATGTATTCTTCAAAGCAAGATATTATAGAAGATCAACTCCGCAACCCGCTCACTGCCACAGCATCCTTGGTCCATTTGAATTTGAACTCCAGAGCACTGAAAGCATTTTCCTTAGGACACAAGATCCTCCCTTCTTCCATCTAGTAGGGCTCCCTCTTACTTGACCTCAGTGTAGCATTTGACACGGGCTACACATCCCTCTTGGACTTCAGGCTGGTGTCTCTTTTTCCCCACCTGATGTCTCTCTTCTCTCTATTCCTCACTCACCTGTCAGGCAAGACATGGTTCTCTTCTCTGTCCATTTCTTCCCACATGGGCACATCTTAACTTACCTCAACTACTACTATTATGCTAATCACCTTCAACTCCCTCTCCTTGCACCTCCCTCACCTTTTGTCACACACAGTGACACCTAGCTCTTAACTTGCTCAAACATCAACAAGAGACACCCTCCCTTTGGGGTGGAGAAGGACCCTCTGCTGCAGTCCCAATTCAAACACCTCCCTTCTCATTGACCTCTTGTTTCCTCTCAGCCCTGAGCTCCCCTAGACTCTAAGCAAATCTTTGTCATCAATCTATCCTTTAGACTTTCTCTGCTGAATCATTCCCTTCACAAGACAGGTGTATGAACACCCATCTCCATGGCCACCAAAGGACCCTCAGATCCAACCCCCAGTCTGTTCAGGATGCTTCAGTCATCTTCTCTCAGACGTATATGAAGAACTGCACCAGCTCCATACTGGGAGGCCTTCACTGGTTTTCCATCTCCTACAAAGTCATTAGCCTCACCTTAGGAGTAGTATTAGTAGGATCATAGTGCCTAGGAGCCCTAGTCATGGAAGATGTTGTTCTTCAAGGCCCTTCATGTCCAAACTCAGTCTATAACTGTGACCCTACCTCTCTTGATATCAGGTTCTACAGTAAAGGGAAGCATGGAGGAGGAGGAGAAGGAGAAGCAGAAGGTGAGCCTTCCCTCCCTGACTGGTGCCGCTAAAATAACAGGAAGAACTCCCCTACTGCTTTCAATCTTCTTTGACCATTGCGCAATATCTCCACTTGCTTCTTCTGCTCTGCCATTCCCAGGTAGCACCTTACATTGCCACCACCCTCGCTTCTCATCCTTGGAATGGTACAGCCTGCACCAGCTTTCTTGGACACCACCCTTGTGTAGCTGTCACTTGCTACTCCCCATTCCCCATCCTCACCTGTTCTCACACCCTCTTACTGGGATGTTGCCTTGTACTAACGGTTGTGCATTGCAAGGTCCCTGTGTGAACAGGGTCCCCTATAACTAAATTGTATATTACTTAGTTTGAGTGATAAGGACCCTCTGAATGCTGGAGCCATTGTGTGCATGTGTATATACTGAGTGTGTGAGTGCTGTGTATTTATGTAGCCGTGGTGGTGTCATCATGTATGTCTGTGGTGACAAAGAGTGTGTAAGTCTACCGCTGTGATGAGAAGCACTCCATGTTAAGATCAGTGTGTGCATATACATCTAACTCACCAGAGTCTGTAGGAGGGGGAGATGGGGTTACATTACTGTAGGTCATATAGGACCCAGGATTTTCCATTCTGTTCCTTTCAAGAGTGAGGGTCACGGCACTGAGTAAGTGCCATCTCGTACATGAGGTGACAGTTGGTCACTGGAGACAGAAGATTGTAGGCAGCAGCATAGAGAACAGAAATAATTTCAATATGAGAGAGGACAAAATGGGTGAATTTAAACACGTGACCTTTCCTTTCACTTTCTGACCATGGTCCTTGTGTGGGTAAGAGATGGGGAGAAGGGAAATAAAGAAGGCAGGTAAAGTGGGGGGAGGGGACAGAGGGACAAAGGAGTGGGAGAACACCTGTAGCTTTTTGACTAATGCTAGGGGTTCAGGATGAAACTTACCCAGGAGGTGAGTGCTCTCAGCCTGCCCCTGCAGAATCCTAAGTCTAGGACTTGCTGTTACAATGTTCAGGCTCTTGGAGACTTCGCCAGGAAAGACAATTATTTCTGCCAACTCTGAGATGGGAGATTAGGAAAGGGATTTCTGCACCGTACTGCAGGCTTAGACCCTGCTCTGCACTGTTCTCCTCTGATCACTGCTATACCATCTCCAGGGGCTTCTTGCATTGGCTCAGAATTAGGAAGGATTTTTTCTAGCTGTAAGAATCTGTTCAGAGATTTCCCGTTAAAAGAAATCCCATGAAATGGGAACCTGGGGTTGGAATGGGGTGACCTGTCACTCTGCCTCGTTTGTGCTTCACTCCCTTAGCACGTGCTGGCCACGGAGCCTCTGTCAGGCTGCTCTTCCTCACATACAGACAGAAAAATTACCTGTCAAAAGCAGCTGGACCCGCTTCCCGCTCTTTCTGTCTCTGGAAGCTGCTCCTTGGAGGCAGCTGGACATCAGTGGCATGAGGCAGATGCTGGGCTGAAGGAACAGGTGATGTTGTGGCTTCCCCTCCACTGGGGGAACCTTCCCTGAAGCAAAGAGAGAAAGAAACACTTGCCCGGGCAGAAACCCAGTGAAACTTACCCTTTCCTGCCCCTCTAATCCCTCAGTGGAGATAGGAGAGCAGCAGAAACCAGCTGGAGAGAGACCTCAAAAGCCACTGAACTGCCAACTCAATTTAACATCCCATAGCTTGGCTCTTACTCCAGGTCATTCACACACTGCACAGCGCGGCACAAGGCTGGGGTTTATATATTAAAACAAATGTTCTCTCCTCCCCCCACCCCCATCCCATGCTCACTTTTCCCATTCCACCCTGGCCCAAAACAAACACCCGCAGCCTGCTGGCCTTGCCGCAATGTAACCCAACCCCCTGCCATTGTTCCCCCTTCCCCAAGGTCTATATTTGACTCTGCAGCAGCAGCACATGTGTGTCTTTGTGTGTGTATGTGCACGCGCACGCTCCGATATTTGTTCAGAGTCTCATTCCCCAGATGCCCGGGATTGCTTAGAAATAGCTTCCATGGGCAGCAGGGGTGTGTGTGCGTGGTGGGGAGGTGGGGGTGGCAGCGAGCAGAGAGAAGGTTAAGGGCAGAGGTGAAACAGCTTCTGGCTCTTCCTGTGTAATTTTCACCATTTCAGCGATCTGTCACCCATGGAGAGCGGCTGTGCTGAAATACAGCTATGCACACACACAGCAAGTGTGGTTGGGACCAGGGGCAGATCCTGGGAAGGATGGGAAAGGCCTAAGAGTGGTAGTGCAAATTCTCTCATGCTGCCCAGCCTTTCTCAGCCTGCTCTGGAGGCCATTCTCCGATGGTAAAAATGGAGTTTCATCTCCAAGGCCCTTTCAGTCCTTCCTTGGCCTTTCAGCAGAGGCTGCCATTGAGGAGAAGGGAAGAGGCAACTAATGCCATTAGCAATGGTGGCTTTGTGGTATGCACGCTGGCAGAGGAACTGAGCTGGGACTCCCCCTGACTCAGCTCTGCATTTTCTGCTCTCCTAAAGTCCCCAGGGTCACCCAGTGCTACAGTTTCTGTACTCCAAAGGCCTTGGTGATGTTGTTCAAACCCAGTGCCAGATTCTCTGTGACTTTGAAGCTCCTGGGGCCACTGCTTTGATTCAGCACTAGCCTCATTAGTTCATGGGACTTCACCTTACTTTTGGTCCTGCCAGATGGCTCTCAGAAGGGGACATTCCAATTAAATGGAAAGGTAGTATGTTTACAATCAATGAAAGATATCCCTTTTTCACACAGAGCACCTGGAACTCACTGCCACGAGTTGTCAAGACAATGACCCTAGTGGGACTCAGAAAAGGACTGGACATTTACATGGATAATGAGAACAACCAGAGTGATGATAGTAAGAATTTAAAAAGAGTTCCAGGAAGGATACAAAGCTTCCAGCTCCTGAGCTCTTCAGCCACACTCTTGCTCAGAGTGATTAGGAAGAAGCAGTCTGTGTAGGCAAGTTATTCCTTATTACTCACTATGGGATTCGTGTACCTTCCATGGTAGCATGAGGTAATGGCCACTGCCAGAGACAGGTTTCTGGACTTGGGGTAAATCCATGCACTTGAATAGGTGCCAGCAGCTGAAAGGAAGGGAGGCAACTTGTAATTCCCATAGTCAGAAGTTGTTCATGCCAAAGGTGATTAAATTGAACTCCTTCTTCAGTGGTACCTGGAGGGCTTTGCATGGGTATAGAATCACCAAGGTACAGATCCATCCAAGCCGTATCCTCTTCTGCCCCGGATCCCATCCTCCCTCCTCTCTGACCTGCCCATGTCCTGCCTCTTGTTTCCCCTGCACCAGGCATAGGGGTCTCCTGTGGCAGAGGTATTCCTTGTGGGAGTTTATGTCTGCCCTGGGGACTCCATGCTGTAGCTTGGTTGGCTCAAGAGGCTTCAGGGTGACAACTAACCAGGCCCGAGATGGCCCTCGGGGCAGATCCAGTATGGCAGGGAGGATACATGTTAATATTGTAACCAACCTCTAGTGAGCGTGAGAGGAATTGGAGTGAAAGGTTTGGGTCACAGGCCATTTTGGGAAGGGCAGAGCCCCAAATCCACTCTAGCTAGGAAAGGGCAATGTGACCAAAAAATAAGAAGGGAGCCTTGGAGGCCCAGAGGCTCTGGGTCCAGGAGTGAAGGAGAGGACAGTGGTTTACTGGTGGCAGCCTGTAAAGGGAAACAGTATTGCTAGCTCCAAGTGTACAAAAGTCACAGATCCAACTGCACAAAATCATGAGATTTCCCCCCAATTCATAAGATTTTATTTTAAAGGTTATACTGGGGTTTTTTGGTCCATCTTTAGATTTTTGAGTTGCCCTTGCCCGCCCCCCAGTGTGCATGTGTGAGGGAGACTCTCCTAAAGGCACAGAGTACGGCGAGTTGGGCCCCAGTGGAGGCTGCTTGGTAGTACAGAGCTTCCAGCTTCTCCCCAAACCCCAGCATTAACCTCACTTCACTTCTGTACATCCCCCAGTCTAAAAATGTATTCCCCAACCCCACTTCTGGTCCTCCTTCAGCTACAGGTCTCTTCATTCCCCTCACCTCCTTCCCTGGCCTGGTGTTGCTGAGATGGAGAGGGCAAGATCAGCCAGACCACTTCTTCACAGGAGGAAGCAGAGCTGCCTTGAGCTTCCAGGTTCCTTCTGCTCCCTCTTCCCTGGCATAGCACACTGCCTGCTTCCTGCTGCAGCCCTGACCGGCTGCTCTTCCCCGGGAGAGGCGCAAGTGGGGAGGACAGCCAATCAGAGAGTCTTTCCCCTGGCAAGACTGGCTCCAATACATTGCTGTGCTCAAGGTGAACTCAGGAAAGTGAGCAGCAGCAGCCCGCAAACAAGAGACAACCACTGTGGATGGGCGACAGCATATAGGGAGCCCATGCCACACAACACCACAAGGGATGGGGGTTTAACTGCCCTTGAGGGATGGACTGGTCTGCTCACACTAGGAAAGAGGGGCCTCCCAGGCAGCGGCTGGGTAAGGGACTCCTCTGTTTATGCTTGATTGTGATCTCTAGGCTGGTACCCAATCCACACCCCTTCCTTCCAGAGACCTTAGCAATCAGATCCAGTGTTTGTGGTATCTGAGCATGCTCTCCACAGAACATATTCCAGTATTATCTAGGAGAGCTGGGGTACTCCAAACCCATAGCAGCACCTGGCTGGAGGGTCAGCTACAAGTAGATTCCAAGGTCTCTTTCTCCAATAGCAGCCTGGCTTACAAGAGCCCAGAACAGACAGTGAGCAATTGCCAGGAACACATCATTTCCAGCCAGAGCTTTAGGGGGTGCTCAGGCAGCGTGGGGTGAGTGTGTAAGGCAGGAAGCTGATTCCAGACTGACTGGCTCCTTGGCCTCAAGAGCTCTTGTGAAGCAGCACACTTAGCCACGCGCCAGCTGTGTCCTAAGGAAAGGTAATTCCTTCTTGGCCTGCCTGGACCTGTCCCTATAAACAACCAGCGCGCCACAGGGAAAGCAGTGCTATAGATTTCACAAGAAACAACTCTTCCAAGCTGGAGGAGTGAGTGAGGCATGGAGAAAAAACTCACACAAGGTCTGGCTCCCCAGGAGCCTCAAGGTAGCCAAATACCCCATCTGGCAGGCCCTCAGGACAGATATGGATCAGGGCAATCCCAGCTCTGTGCAGGGATGAGCATGTGGATGGCCCCAGAATAAAATCATCAAAAAGGTGAGCAGAATACACCCCTCTCCCTAGACACACAGACAAAGCACCCTCTCTTCCTGCATTCACATGCAAAGCAGCCCTCGTTCCCCATTCACACATCTAGACAAGGCAACCCCCTTCTACACAAACATGCACCGGTGATGGCAGCCTCTGCCTTAGCACACGTTCCCCCTATAGGTGAAGTCCCCTTTATGTATGCAGACAGGTGAGTCCCACAGTCACACGTACACCTCAGCCACTTCCCCCTCCCCACACACGTAACAACCCCTGTGTGCTTGAACCCAAGTCATTTCAAACACTTTTTTTTAAGCAGGACAAACTAAACAAAGTAAACACCAGGTAACAGATTTCAAACCCTGGAGGCTCTGTTGTAGGCAGACAATCCCTCCAGTCACTGGCCAGAACAGGACTTCACACTGCGGGTGAGGCTTAAAACCCTGGAACCATTTGTCAGGACCGGTGGCAGGTTGCCACATATCATTATTATTTTAGTGTTTACCATTTGTATTGTAGTAGCACCCAGTAGCCCCTCCAAGATCAGAGCCCCACTGTGCTTGGGGCTGTGCAGACTCATAGTAAGACATAGACAGGGGTAGGCAACCCCCGGCACGCGTACCAACAGTGGCACACGAGCCCATTCGGAGCGGCACTCGGCATCCTCTGTGGCACCACAGAAATTGCCACTCCTGCCACCAAAAGACACTAAGTGGCTTCTTTCGGGGGCGGCTGCAGTGCGGAGGTCCCTGCCACGTCCATGCCCCAGGATACCATGTAAAGAAGCCGCCCAGAGCGGCTCCTCTCTGTGGTGTGCCGCCGCCACAAGGAGTCACTCCAGGTAACTGGGGATAGGGGTCCCCAGGCACACTGCTGAGGGGAGCCCCTCCAGGTGGCTTCTTTCCATGAATGGGCTGCTGGCACCAGCTGAGGGTCGAGGAGGAGGGGCCGGCACAGGGGTCAGCAAAGGTTGCCAGCCCCTGACATAGACCTTTGCTGAAGGACTAACAAGTACGGCAACTGAACTTGTGTGAGCAGACTGTGCAGTCCTATGGGCTCCAGCAGGGCTCTGTGTAGGTGGAGGGGTCTAACTATGCAGAGCTTATTTCAAGATTGCAGCCTCATTAAAGACAAGATGGGACAAGTGAGTGTAACCAACAAACCGAGGAAGGTGGAGAGAGAGGCTGAGGGGGAAGGTAATAAGATTACAGGGTTACAGAAGGGCTTATTTTTTGTTGCCCCCACCTTGTGGAGTTACACAGGGCAAAGTGGGTTTATAAGAGAACTCTTCTGATCTGGGAAACTTCAGTCCTCACGCTGTATTGCAATTATTATTTATGCAGGTATTAGCAATGAACCCTTTCAGAATTTACTTTTTTATACCTTTTAACAAACAAGTGATGGCATTACCATTTATCAGACCTTAGCTAAGACCAGATGAAGGAATTTCTTATATAGCCAATTATTTATTGCATCTTGTACCCAATTAACTATGTTTTAATTCTATGACTTCAGTCCAAACAAGATAACATTGATATTTTGAAGGGTCACTGCAAGTTTGACAACTTTTTCATTATTTCATTTTGTTGGTTCCACGATTTGGGCCTATTTTTCATGCTAATATCTCAACTCAATTAAAACCATAGTTCACCCATTTTATTATTCCCCACATTAAAAGCCTATGTACTATGTGCGTTTTACTACATTCAGCATTTCAAATATACTTCTACAATATTACAAAGTTGTATATGACTAACGTCTGCAATATAGACTCCATAAATACCAAAACTTCAAATGACAGCCTTCACCATGGATATAATCCCACGTTGTAAACTTTCTCTGCCTTTAAAGCATCTTTCTGCAATTTTAACAAAGAAATATAGGCAATTTACATTATGAAAAACTTGTACAATTTTTTTTCTTCATTTATCACCAAAGGAAGTTCAAGTGTGAAACAAGAATTTAGGCCTATTCAGATAATATTTTCTGGATCCATACAGGAAGTAGTCCTTTCCAGTCACCATACAATATTTGCCATTCCCATCATATTCCCAGATATTGCTTCACCCATTTTGTCTCTTTAATTCCCAGCATTTAGAATTCTTACATCACCAGCTTCCCAGTGTCTCAACCTTACTGTGCAGTTTGGAGACTGTTCCCCCAGAATGAGCCTACAAGCTGATAATTCTGTAATTACCTGCACATATGTGTCCCCCAGCAGTACCAGTCTGGGGCAGTCCCGACTTTGTCATTGTTTTTCTCCTCAAATATTGTTGCAAGACAAACAGAAAACAAATATAGGTTATAGTATTTCACTGGAAAAACTCCAACTAGAGTTTTTTTCATAAACTTCATGGTATTGGGCCCTTGTTAATTTCTCACCCTGTATCAATTAGTTGATACCAAATTTTTAACTTTTCTCTGGTGGTAAGAGAGAATAACCTTTCTTGTTCTCTGTCAATTAAGGCCACATACTGCATGTGTCATTACTTTTGCTTTTTACCTTTGAGGACAGCAAATTAACTTTATCTTATACATTTTTAAAAAACCATTTACATCATGTGTATAAACCAGCTAAAAAGCTCTTAATCAGTTCTTTGATTTGTTGATATTTAAAGTGCAATACAATTCTCTAGATGCTAAATCTTGCTGAAATTCTTGCTTGCTTAATAAATCCAGTACTTCTGCTGCTAGCTTCCGTTAAAATACTTGGTCATGTTCCTACAGTGCTTCGGTGTCAGCTTGGTTTCTGAGAGACATTCCAGTCCCAAACAGTTCAGCTTCCATGTCATTACTATTAACTCCTCTCTGGTTTTGTTGCTGCCCCACCTTGGCAGATTTATGCATTTTAAAGTTTACATTTTTGTCCATAAATCTTTTTGTTTAAGACCATTTCTGAGCAAATTCCAGGGAATACAAAGGAATGAAATTCAATAACACTGGTACATGAATAAACTGAACATTGTTATATAACATTTCTTTAATAGATTTAACCCTCACTTATTATTTGGATCTGTTTCCAATCTAGGACATTTAAATTTTTCCTTTCTTTACATTTTCTTATACAAATGACCAAAATATTATTTTTTTTGTTTTGATACAATTATTCTTTTATCATTTATGAACCACACCATGTAGGTCTTTTACTCCTTCAAAATATTTACTTTACACCACAGCTGAACAAACTTTGGGATAGGATTTTTATGGATTAAGCTCCATTTCTTTAATGGTTGAGCTTCATTTTGTTTGATCTTCCTAGGTGCTGGGTTGGTTTCTGCTGCCAAAGCACACATATCCATCTGAAAAAGAGTGCAACCTACTGTGGCTCCCTTTTGGAGCTTTTATAGAATTTTAATTAAACAACATGTCATGTTTACATTTCATTTACACCTTTTCCAGCATATGCTGCATTTTCTATGGGAATGCACATTCCATCTATATTTTGACCTCCATCCTTTATTTGCCATAAGTCATATTAACCATATCACTTTTCACATGACTGTTTGTTTTGTGTTTATAGAGTTTCCATATACCCCATCAAAGTAACTGTTGATTATTCTTTAAGGCTCTGTTTTCCTAACATTGCTTCTCCTGTACTACCCCTCTGCTGTTGCTCAAGGTACACTGTGTCTTTGATTTTTCCTTCTTCTGCAGCTATTTTACTTTTCTTACTAAAAATAGATCAGGACTCTCCCCACTATCATGGTTCTGGCCCTCTCTAACACAGTCAAGTTCACATCCTCTAATCCTTATTTAGAAAGAGCTTGACCTTTATAAAAGCAGTGAGGTACCCAAAGGATTAAATGCTAAATAATAAAACCAAATAACACTAAGGGTGTGTCTACACTTAGAAATTAACTCAATTTAAGAAGGCTTAAGTCAACTTAATTTACTCCGCATCTACACTGGGCTTTCCTTAATTCGACTTAAGCTGCTCCTTAAGTCGAACTAAGGAAAAGTTCATTCGAATTAATAACACCTCATTTTAATTAGAACTAGAGCTTAAGTCGAATTCTTCAGTCGATTTAAGCCAGTGTAGATGCCCTAAGTCGACTTGGTTGACCTAGGGCAGGGGGGGACAAGGGAGCCCTGCATGGCTCCCTTGTCCCCTGGGGAGCCCCTGCTCCCTTCTCCACAAACCTGTGGCTTCCCTGCCAGAGGAGCTGCGGTCCTGGGGAGAAGGGCTCCCCAGCCAGGGCTCCAGAGGGAGGGGAGCCCCTGCTGGAAAGCTGGCTGGAGAGCCCCGGGGGCTCCCTTCTCCATGGGAAGCCGCTCACAGCTTGTCCCAGGGACAGCCAGTCCCACGCTGGGCTGGTTCTCCCCAAGACCAGGAAGCCGCCAGCCCTGAGCGGTCCCAGACTGAAAGGCGCGCGGGGCTCCCTTCTGGTCAGGACAATGGGGTCCCAGGGAGAAGGGAGCCCTGCGGTCCCTTCTCTAGGACTGTGCGCCAGTGGATAGGGAAACCCCAGTGTTTCCCTAGCAGCTGGAGGTTGCCAGCCCTCCAGCTGATATGGAAACCATGGGGATCCCCTATCAGCTGGAGGGCCCAGCCAGCATGGCCCTCCAGCCAACAGGAAATCCCCGGGGTTTCCCGTCAGCTGGAGCACAGGCCAGCAATTGCGGGATCTGGGCAAGAAGGGAGCGCACTCCAACTGACAGGAAACCCCTGTCAGCTGGAGGGCTGGCAATTGCTGGCATGGCCCTCCAGCTGATAGGGGATCCCCAGGGATCCCCTATCCGCTGGAGCACGGTCCTGTAGAAGGGACCGTGGGGCTCCCTTCTCCCCGGGACCCCATTGTCCCAGCCAGAAGGGAGCCCATGCTCCTTTCTCCCTGGGACCTGAGTGGTCCCAGGGAGAAAGGAGCCGGGAGAGCTGGCGGCGGCTTGCCGGTCTATGGGAGAACCAGCCCCGTGGAGGGCTGGTTGTCCCTGGGACGAGCCGCTAGTGGCTTGCCTGTCTCAGAGAGAGCCAGCCCCCTTTTTCCTTCCCCCCGTGGGGCTGGCTCTTTCCTGGACAAGGCCCCTTAGCCAGGGGGAGCCTCCGCTCCCCCTTGACCTAACCAGTCGACTTAGAGAGTCTAGTGTGGACTCTCTAGGTCGACTTCATAAGGTCATCTTTAAGTCAACTTTTTAAGTTGACTTAATAAAGTCGACCTAAGTTTCTGTGTGTAGACATAGCCTAAGTGCCTGCATTTGGCAATAAGTGCCAGTTTTGCAACTTTGAATGAAGGATTCAGATAGATTTGTAGTGAAATCTTTTAAAAGCCAGTTAATTTTACACATACAAAAAAGGGTATGACAAGCAAGGTGTGGTTGTTTAGGTTTGTATACCCTAGCATAATTACACAAATGTATTTGTATTTCTTGTAAACATTTTTGCTCAACACCCCTTATGTTGCTCTATTACTTTTTTTCCCCACAGTTGTATCCAGATTTCATTCTGTGTTATTTGGAAACAGTTGAACTCAAATGGAAACCTATCTGAGTGATTTCAACAAAATTGTCCATAATCAAATGATTCAAATCAAATTGTCTCTCTGCCTGCAGCTGTCATTTACAACCAATTATTTACTGACACATTCATTGGGAAGGGCCCATTTCCTTCAGAATGGCTGTGCTCTTGTTCCCAAAAAGGCCAATGGCATATTGGGCTGTATCAGTAGGAGTGCTGCCAGCAGATTGAGGGATGAGATTATTCCCTTCTGTTTGGTCCTGGTGAGGCGAGGCCACATCTGGAATACTGGTCCAGTTTTGGGCTCCCTGCTACAGGAAGTATGTGGACAAATTAAAAAGAGTCCAGCGGAGGACAACGAAAATGATTAGGGGGCTGGGTCACCAGATTTACGAGTTCCAAAGGGGTAGCCGTGTTAGTCTATTGCAGAAAAACAAAGAGTCCTGTGGCACTTTTAGGGTGCATTTACACTTAGAAATTAAGTCAACATAAGGAGGCTTAAGTCGACTTAATTTACTCCGCATCTACACTGGGCTTTCCTTAAGTCGACTTAAGCTGCTCCTTAAATCGAATTAAGGAAAAATTAGTTCGAATTAATAACATCTCGTTTTAATTCGAACTAGCGCTTAAATTGACTTTATTAAGTCGACTTAAGCCAATGGAGACACGGAGTACTGCCTAGGTGAACCTTTTTAAGTGAGTTAAAATGTTAAGTCGACTTAATAAGGCCAAAAAGGGGCCACGTTTGCACTTGAAAAGTTATGTCGACTTTTGTTAAATCGACTTAATAAGGTCCACTTTAAGTCGACTTAAAGTCGACCTTATTAAGTCGACTTCATAAAGTCGACCTAACTTTTCAAGTGTAGACATAGCCTCAAAGACTAACAGATTTATTTATCGCATGAGCTCTCGTGGGAGAAAATCCCACTTAGTCAAGTGGGATTTTCTCCCACGAGAGCTCATGCAATAAATAAATCTGTTAGTCTTTAAAAGTGCCGCAGGACTCTGTATGATTTATGAGGAGAGACTGAAGGAACTAGGCTTTTTTAATCTGCAGAAGAGAAAACTGAGGGGGGATTTGATAGCAACCTTCAACTACTCGAAGGGGTGCTCCAAAGAGGAGGGAGCAAGGCAGTTCTCAGTAGTAACAGAGGACAGAGCAAGGAGTAATGATTTCAAGTTGCAGCTGGGGAGGACGAAGTTGGATATTGGGAAAAACTTTCTCACTAGGAGGGTGATGAAGCATTGGAATGGGTTACTTGGGGGAGGAGGGTGGAATCTCCCTATTTGGAAACATTTAAGGCCCGGTTAGACAAAACCCTGGTTAGGATGATTTAGTGGGAGAAGTCCTGCTTTTAACAGGGGGTTGGACTAGATGACCTCATGAGGTCCCTTCCAGCCCTAAGATTCTATGTTTCTATGAAAAGCACAGAGCTGGTTGTCACCCCCTAACCTCCACTTTGCAAAATTTGTTTGATTACTGAACATTTTACCAGGCATATCTGCATGGAGTTATGCTGCCATAAAATAAGTGGGTTTCTTAATCAAACCAAGCATTTTCTTTCCCCTTTTTACCTAATTTTGCTTCCAATCCTTTTACTTCACCAGTTTGCTTAATCCCTCCAGGATACTGAAAAATTTTCATGTGGGTCTGAACACTCCCTTTAACTCCTCACTATTTTTCCTTCAATCTTGTACTTATCTTCCAAAGTGATATATTTATCAGCTGATTGCTCTGAGCTTTGTGCTTTTTTGCACTTATTTTTCAGCTACAATTACCCTTCACCCATGTGTCTTAGCTTTTACAGTTTCAGTGGCCCTCACCCGTGATTTGCTTGCCAGGATTTTATTTATAGCTTTCAACAGTCCACTGCTGTGCTCTGCCAAACTGTCTTTTGCATAAAAACAAACAAGGAGTCCTGTGGCACTTTTAAAGACTAAACAAATTTATTTATTGCATGAGCTTTCATGGGAGAAAATCCCACTTCATCATATGCTTGAAGATGGGGAATTTACAGTGCCACAGGACTCCTTGTTTGTTTTGCTGAACTAGACTAACATGGCTACCCCTTTGGAACTTGTCTTTTAGAAACATAGGTATCCCAATTATCTCCCTCTATTCCCCTTATGTTACTGAACTTTTCTATTGGAGAGAATTCTATCCTGGATCCAGCTTGCTACCTCTTCACTCTTGGGCTTTGAATAACTGAGATTACAGTTGTTTGTCCCACCTGTGTCACCACAATGTTGGAGTCATTGTTATTTATGCAGGATATCATCGCCATACTAAAGTTAACCATAAATTCTTTTTTATATTTCAGAGGCCAAGTGGCATTTATACAAGTGCTCTAAACATGTGTAAAAAGCTTAAATAATAAGTAATTTACTACAGCCAGGCAGCAACCCCCCCCCCCCCCCACACACTTATAAGTATTTGATCAAGGTACTTACAGACATACTAAAACTAGGGGTGCGTATCCCGTATTTGTCAGCCCTGCCTGGGTCAGGCAGGTATTAGAAATGAACCCTTTAAGGGTTTACTTTTTTATACTGTTTGACAAATAAGCATTGTCATTACCAGTTAATGGGCTTTAGCTAAGGCCAGCGGAAGGAGTTTCTTATATAACCAATTATTTACTACACTTTTTACCAAATTAGCCATGTTTTAGTTTTATCACTTTAGCCCAAACCTTAAATAACACTGGAATTTTGAAGGGTCACTACTAGTTTAAAAGCACTCTTCTTCCTCATAATCTTATTCTTTTCAGTTCCATTATTTGGACCTATTGCTCATGCTAAAATCCCAACTCAATTTAAAGTTATAATTCACCCAAATCTAATGTGGGTTTATATTCTTACAGCCTGCACCAGGGTAAATGATTGCACAAGGTGTAGGGCAAGTGACAATCAGGTCTTCTGTGTTCTTTTCTTTCGGGCTAGTTAGATGGCCAGTAGGGGTCACTGAGAATTGGGATATTGTATGGCAGGGATCTCAAACTCAAATCACCATGAGGGCCACATGAGGACTAGGATATTGGCCTGAGGTCCGTGTCACTCAAACCTGTTCATATGATGATACAAAAGTATAGTGAAAAATGAAAAAAAGAGTAATTTAATATAGTATGCTATTAAAAGTCAAGATGGTGTATCATCAGAAAGACAAAGAGTATGCAAATAAATACACTTAAAATTTTACATTATAAATTATAATTATTTTACAAATTCCGGGTGTTGTTGTGGGCTGCAGGAAGTAACTCTGCAGGCCACATGTGGACCACATGTATGAGACCCCTGTTGTATGGAATTGAAATGCAGTGCTAAGAAGGGCTGAAGAATACCAGATTGACATTTTCAGTTCTCGTCATCTTCATGAGCAGCTCCATATCAAATAGCAGGACAAGACCAGAAATGAAAATATTCAAAGCCAAACCCAGCAACCGCCTTTATTAGCACTAGTTTGGTTTGGTGGTTTCTAGACATGGACATGCTATTAGAATGGAAGACCAATGAATTCCAAAGCATGTGTACCAAGGAATGATGCTACGTGGCCAGTGATCACATGGGCACCAAAAACATAAGTGGCGTGATAAGATTGCTAGCAATAGATGTAAGCTGAACATACAGTTAGGTCACCTGAAGCATCTTGTCAGCACCTGACCAGGTGGTGCTCTATTAGCAAGGAGACCACATCCCTTTAGGATTTGCCATAATGATGATGATGAAGGATCTCTGAGATCTACCGTATTTGCTTTCTATGTGTTTATATTTTATAATGAAGATACCTATAGACATATATTTAAGTGACTTGAATCCATTTAGCTGTCCTAAAGGCCATCTTTTGCCTTAAAACCACATGCTTTTATCATTGTTATTCTCATCCTGCCTTCTCCATTCCTACTGATCATGTGGTACACACATCTTTTGAGTCTTGTGTCAAATGGAATTGTATACTCTTTGGGCTAAGGAGCTGGGTCTACTTGTGTGTCTCTACTCTGCCCAGCTCAATTGGGACTCCATCCTGATTGGTGTCTTTGGGCCCTGCCAGAATACAAATACTAATGAGGAAGGGGAATTAACCCATTTTTGCTGGAGCCATTACTGCAGGAGTTGCTAGGCACAAAGAGTATTTGCAAAACTTAACATGTAGGGGTTCTCTGAGTGTTTTATCTTAATCAGTGTGATTGATTGTTAAAGTTGGGCTGCAGACTTTACTCCCATGTAGTAGAACTAGTTGAATTATACTGCTCAGCATTGTAGCAGCAGTTTTATTGGTGGGTTGTATTGATCCACTAGGTGCACACCTGAACCGTATTGGTGGGGTGTGCTTGGCTGTACGAATCAGAGCCAGCCCAGGGCTTTTAGGCACCCTAGGCGAACTATGACTTTGGCACATGCCCCCCCCCCCCACATGTTATAAGAGATAATATATTAATATATTTTTTAAATAGAGAAAAAAATCACTTTATTTTAATTTGGTGCTCTTTAAAGCCTGCCGCTCTAGGTGACCATATTATTCACCTTTATGGTTGGGCCAGCCCTGGTCCCAATTTGCCTTGGCAGGGTAAAGTTGGTTGTCCCAGAGTGGAAATACTTGGCTGTTTTTGATGCTTCTGGGGATGCCACTGTTCTAGGTGTCCCGCTTTGAGGAAGGATCTTTTTGTTCCTGGATGCCTCAGGATCCTTTTGCGCCTGCCTATCCCAGAGTGCATTTCCTATGTTGCTAAGTTTTTGTTCACATGCTTCCTGTTTTGGATCTATCCCATCCAAGAGAATTCTTGTCCCATGGAGGCCCCGCCCTTTCAGTTGAGGACTAACCAGAAATCCCCTCGGGGCTCGAGAGCCTGACAAATTGCACCAGAATGAGTAGAGAAGGGGACAGAGTGCCGTTTGCCTGCCTGTGATGTCCCAGGTAAGGAACAGGGAGGACAGCTCAACAGGGAGGCTCCACCCCTTACTCCATACAGAAGAAAGCTAAAGGCCAATGAGTCCATCTGTAATTCCAGGCTTCCATGGTGGGGCACAGGCAGCCAGATGCCAGTCTCTCTCATCAGCTTGACTCAGGGTGACTTGTGAAGGTGAGCGGACTGAGCCTTCACTGCCTCCCTCTGGTGCAGAGATGGCACTTCTCACGTCCGCTCTGTCACCAGTGGAGGTTGTAAATGCTTTACTAAACAGGGGGATTCATTTCTCCACAGGGTGGCACCTGCCCCTCCAGGGGGTCTCTTTCATGCTGTTACAGTGGTCTATATAAAGTGCTGCTGCTTGGAAAGTATTTTGAAGAGATTCTTTCCTGCTCTTCGCCGAGGGTCATAAATTCAGCTGGTATTTAAGGGAATCCCAAATGTGTTTCCATGGTCGTTTGCTGCGGGCTTTAGCATCAGCCAGAGGCCCCTTAAAATAAAGGGATTATTGGGAGTCCAGTGTTAGATTACCTGGCGCTTGTTAATTGAACTTCAGAGGCTTTAGTGAGCAACTGGCTCCAACAGAGAGCAATGCTTTGGTATTAACAGTGTTATATAGATGTAATGTAATGTAACATAACGCTCCCACAGCATCTCACACCTCAGACCCCAGTGAGGGGTGAATCTGCTGCCCCCACCTGCAGAAACACAGGGCTGGAGAGACAAGAAGGAGTTAATAAAGGGTAGAGGAACACGCATGAGAACTGCAGGGCTCTGTTTTTAGGTTTGGGAGGGGAGTGTTTTATAAGGCTTAAAGCACAGGACTGGGACTCAGGACTCCTAACTTTTGTTGCTGACTCTGTCTCTAATTCATATTTTGACATTGAGGAAGTCACTTAGGGTCTAATAATGAAAGGTGCTGAGCACCATTCATTCCAAGAGATATCAATAGGAGCAGTGAGTGCTCAGAATATCTGAGAATCAGGCCCTTAACTTCTTGTTAGGCTTAATGAATGTGTGTTTGTAAAGTGCTTTGAGATCCTAAGTTAAAAGGTATCTAAATGAGCAAGGGACTCAAATTATTTTCATCTACACCATATACCACACAGCAGTTCGGACAGGGCTCAACTGTGAAGGCTCCAAGACAGCAAGGCCCAATGGAAATAAGAAACCTCATCGACTATGAAAATTTCATCAGCTGGCGCTGGGGAAGCAAGAATCTGGAAACACAGAGCAGATGGGCAGCCTGGATTCTTGGAGCCATTGTTCTTCTGCCTGTTATCTGACCCCAGTGTAGAGAGAGGATTTGGAGAATTTATGGAGAGACAAGTATTGAAGGCTTTCTTGAAATATCCCTGTCTGACGCATTGCCCAGGGCAGCAGGCACCCGCTGGGTGTGGTGCAGAAGTTCTAGCTTCTTCTCAAGCACATCATTCCCAAGGTTATGGAAGCCTAGCCCCGCTAAATCCCTGTCTTCAGTTGTGAGATAAGGGATCTGTCTGAAGGCTTCAGCAGCATTATGAACCAATATGGCAGCCTTTCATCACTAGGGAGTGGACCTGACAGGGTCAGAAGCAACTGTAAGGAAGCAAGTTTACAGGTTTCATCCAAATGTTTGAGGTCCCTGCCTCCCTCCCCCCCAGTTTATAAAATTTCATCTCCGTTTGGCTCAGTTAATTTACCACATCAATTTCTGCTCAGGAGATGCTCAGGACTGAGAAACAATTGAGGTGGAAAGGACTGCCTGCAGTACAGGAGTGAAGGATAATGGACAGAACTCTTGTCTGGTCTAAAACTGGAATAGCAGAGAGATTGGCAGAGCTTGTGGGCAGGTGAGTTGCAGATCAAGAGTAAGGGGACTGGAAGAACTATGTGGTGGTCCCAGGGTTTGAACAGTCCTGTCCACATTCTGCCTGCCTCTACCTATTCTCCTCAGTTCCTGCACTTTTAGGAGCACACGGTTGCTCTGTCCTAACTTTTGTTAAGTGGATTTTTCCACTCTCCACCTATCTCTTTCCCTCCCCACTTGTCCCCATGCAGGTTAGGATCCTCTGTTTATAGCATCCTAACTATTCCCATAGCAACAGACTATGATGATGTGCCCCAGGATTGAGTCTGATGTGCAGACTTCCAGGAAGGGGAGGCAAGGTTTTTGTTGGAAATTAGTTACACAAGGGCATCTGGCATCTGCTAAAATATAACACAGCTGGGAAATATCTCAGGCAGGAGAACTGTCTCTTGCTCTTGTGATGCAGCCCAGGGTGCTCTGCATTCAGCAAGGAAAAGATTCCTGCATGTACCTGCAAGTCAAAGTGTCAGTCCGTTAGATTCTGCCTGTGATTCCATCTAGGAGTACACCTCCTGCTTCAGAATCAGATTTCTGTGCTGTGGCCTCCCATTCATTTGATTTGTCAAACTTCTGTGTTAAAATAGGCCACGCAAAAGCAGCAATGTGAGCCCCCTGTCTGAGGTGGGAAAAGGCCAAAGAGGAGTGAAAGCAGAAAGCCTTCTTCAGGTTGTTTTTAGGACACTTGAATTCCCTCCCACATGAGGAAGCAGTGCTTCCAAGACATCATTAGGTGGGTGGGGATGGAAGTCTGGGACTGAGCAAACACATTCACTGAATTTCCCCTTATCCGGGCTGGGGGCTATTCATGGAGTCACGTCTCAGGTAGGGAAGCCAGTTAGAGCCAGTTTAGAGCAGCCTGTTTCCTCTCTGTGTCATGTATGCAGCGTAGTTGCTGCTGTGTCAAAGGGACCCAGGATATTAACATGAATATTAACGTGACAAAGTGGTTAAAGCATTGAATGGACCAATTTCAGGGAAGGGGGAGAAGCTTTGGAGCCAAAGAGAGCTCTTCCTCTGGCCTGAGAAAGGAAATTTAGCATTAGCACCAAAACTAAATGCAAGGTGGACCAGACACTTTAGAGTAGGTAGTTGGCACACAGTGTAAGGGCCCATTCAAGGGGAAGTGGCCTGTAGTCATAGGACAAAAAGGGGGCTCCGTGGTTACATTTCTGGGTGGAAAACTTGTCCCTCTCACCAACAGAGACTGTGGTCCAGTAAAAGGTGTGATCTCACCCCCGTCTCTGCCCCGCCCCGTCCCTAACTGTGCATGACCAAGAGAGGCGTCTCACAGCCCCGACACCCCTCAAGGCACTTGTGACTCTGGGACAGCCCAGCTCGGCACACCGCACCAGCGCTAACCGCACCAGCCTGGGCACAGCAGCCCTTAGGGCGCGTCTTCTACACTTGGCTGCTGCAGCCACCGCGCCCCGCCCCCTCGCAGCGCCAGCGTTCCAGACTGACTCGCGCTCGCGCGCCACGGCGTTAATAGGACCTGCGCGTGCCGCGTACTTCGCCCCCACCACTGGCTCGCCCTGTCCCTTCGTTGCCATGGTGATCAGCGGGACGCTCCTCTCTCCGCCGTGCGTGGCCCCTCCCTCCTCGATGACGCACTGACGCCGGTGCGTGGGGATTCCGCCGGATTACCCAGCGTCCGCCGCGGCAAAATGGTGGCCTGAGCCGAGCGCGCGGGGCAGGGCCGAGTGGGGGCAAAGTTTGGGGCGGGCTCGAGACAGACCCGAACCGGGCCAGAACCGGCTGCAAAGTGCTAGGGAGTGCGGGAGGAGCGGAGCCTAGCTGGTTCCGAGCCGCGCCGGGACCCCGGGGGTGAAGGGAGCCAGGCAGGTCGGAACCGAGCCCGGGGTGGGGAGGGGACCAAGCCGGCCCGGCGCGGCCCGGTCCCAGCGGGGTCGCAGGCAAGAGCGTCGCATGCGGGCCGGAACCGAGCCGGAACCCGCAAGGAGGGAGGAGTTCGGCTTGGCCCCAGCTTGTCGCCCTGGTGCTGCAGAAGCGATAAAAGGCAGAACTAGCTGTAAAGTTACATTGGCGTTGAGGAGGGCTGAGCCCAACCGAGTCAGAACAGAACTGGGAGACGTGAGCCAGGGAGGAAAAGTCTGTCTAGGCCAGGCAACCATCCCTGGGCTGCAGGGGCAGGGCAGGGCAGAACTGAGTTGGGGTCAGAAGAGGTGTGAGGGTCAGAAACCAAGCTCAGGAGGGGAAGAGAGCGGAACTGAGCCACTTTCACTTGAGTTTGGAGGAATGGAACCAGAGAGGTAGACTGAATCCAGTACTGAACTGGGTCTGCTTGTGGGGCAGAGAGGTCTAAACTAAGTCTGAACGGAGCTATATCCTTATGAAATGAAAGAGAGGAAGCTAGTGTGTTTGGGGGTGAGACAGTGTTTTTCAGAGTGAGAGGGCTTTGGAATGGGAAATGAAATGAAATGATGCTAATCTGAGACAGTTTGTGTGACCAAGACCCAAATTGTTGAACAAGTCATAGTAGAAGAAAAAAAACAACACTTTCTCTGTGCCGAAGCTGGTTTGGTAGGAGAAAGGATCTTTTATTACCAACATAGAAACCCTCCCTGGCACCAAGTAACATTCAAGAGACTTTCTGACAGGGAGTTAGTGAATCTGAACAAACTCCAGCAACAATGAAGGGTTAGAGAACAACAGAGCAGAGCAAGTAATACTGAACTACATCTGGATCTGGACTAGAGCCTGAACAGGTGAGAGTGAGTGGGAGGCAGTTGAGAATGAAAGAAGTGGATTTGTAAACAGAAAATGGAAAAATTATTTCCAACTTAAATTTTATTAATAGGCGAAAGAGTGAGTGAGCTGTGAGTCTGGCTGGGGTGAGAATGGACTAGGTGTGAAAGAGGCCATCTGGAGTGAGCTCACTGAAAAAAGAGCCTGGCAAAATGAGACTGCTCCATTCCTGACAGGTCTTCTCAAAGCTGCAGATCTGTATTTTACAGAATCAGAGTAGAGACAGAAGTAATATAAAGAGGCTGCACAGGAAGAGGAAGTGAATCCCTTGGATACAAACACCAGGAAGCAGGTAAGGAAGCCAGGATCGATGTGATGCTACCTCAGCCCACACTTAAGTGTGTCAGTATTTGATTTCCTGAAATCCCAGGGTGCAAATATGTGAGGCACATAGGCCATTGGTGAGTCCTGCATGCCAGGGCAGCCTCCTTGTTATATGAGGTTCAGGTTACATAAAGCAGGCCTACTGTGGGATGGTAGAGAGTGAGATGGTACCTGCAGGGTGCTAAGAAGAGAGATGGGGAGTTTCTGGGTAGAATTCAAGATCAGCCCCATTGCATACAAGCTTATCTCAAGAGCTAGCACTGTGCCAGTAGTCTTTGTGCCCCAATGCTGATGTAGCTGTAGATATAGCTCCTGAATTGAGGGAGTGTGGACTGGGTACAAGTGATCCAGGGCATGCTGGAGCTCCCCCTGCCTAACTAACAAAAGTGCACAGTTCCAGTGAAGCAGAAGACTCCCTTCCTCTGGATCTCTCAGGTGGCTGGTCTGCTTAAAATGTAGATTGACCTAGTAATGTTGCTGAGGGGAGTGAAAAATTCAAATCCCACAACACCATGGTTGAGCCACCCAAACCCTCCAATACAGCTAGGTTGGCGGAAGAACTTCCATCAGTGCAAGAAATGACTACGTTATGGCACTGCAGTGGCATAGCTGTAGCTGTGCTGCTGTAGCACCCATACTGCAGACATGGCCTCTTGTGAGAATTGTGATGTCTCACATTAGGTAATTTTAGTAATTCCCTAATCCACTAGGTTATTGCTTCTAGCTAATCATTCTTTGCACCCATGTTTTAGGTGATCCCCTGATGCCAAGGTGTATAGGATTTGTGGCTGTTGGCCTTGCCTTATTAATGATTCAGCAAAGACAATAAGTTCAGTAATGGCAAAATAAATGGGATAAACCTAAGCCATGATTGCTTTACCCAACAGTCCTGACTAGCTGGTCTCACACTTCATAATTTGTGCAGGCTGAGTTTACTGCACACACTAGAGGATTCTTATATCCCTTCTTTTCCTTCCACAAGCTCCTTGCGTGCCACCTTCTTGTTCCTTCTCCTTAAGGGATTCTCTGCAACTTGCTTCCCAGCCTCTTCTTCATGCTTGAGGCTGTTAGGTGTCCCACATTTCCCCCTTGCTTCCACAGTAGGGACTTTGTGTTTCCCTCCACTTCCTCCTTTGCCACATGGCAGGGTCTCCCAATCTCCCCTCATGCCAGTCATTGTGTGCCCCCATTCTCACATGCTCCTCATACCAGGGGCTCTTTATGCCCCTCTCCCCATACTGGGGTCTGTCAGTCTCCCTGCCCCGTGTTCTATGTGCCCCATTCCTCCCTCTCCCATATCAGGGATCCCAGTTTCTTCCCCAGACCAGGAGCTGTTGGCACTCCATTTCCCACCTTTATTCTTTGTGTCTGTGAGATGTCATTTGGGAATTAACATGTTAAACTCCATTGTAGGTTAGACAGGTGTGAAATTGGGGTATTGTAACTGTGTATTAATGCGTGCCATCAACCACTAGTTTGATCTACAGACAGTTGCAGAGGTGCTTGATGCTGTGGTTGTGTGAGTCAGGTGGTTGGGGCTTCGTATGTCCCTCTTCTGGTTTTCCAATTTTCTTCAAAATCAATAGGGTTCTGGTCATTAATACCTACAACATTCCTTGAAATGTTGGAGATGATCAGTTGCAACATTCAAAAGTGATGGTGATACATACACACAGAAAGGTTGTGGAGTTGAGCATGAGGCCTTAGCAAGCTGGGCCAAAGACAACTCCATTCAATGTGAACTTGGAGCTTGAGAACTCTGGAGCCTGACATTGTGTATCAAGAGAGGCAGCCTAAGTAGCAGCAGGTGGCCTCCCCATCCTACTAATATGTCTTACACATTTTAGGGAGAGGGCATTTAAAATCGTTGTGGGGATTCCATGTGTTGCTACTCTTTAAACATGTTGCATGGGACAATTCTGTAGGGCAGGGTCATGGCCAATCCACATATTGCTTCCCCAGCTGCACTGGGCTGGCGCTTTTAGTTGAGAGTTTGACACAAATGCCTAATGCTGGTCCAGTTCCCTTTGCCTCTGCCATCTGGAGAACCACAGGCACAATCAGTTTTTAGATTGGGTCAGGGGCTAGAGCAAGATGTCCACAATTATGGCTACTAACCAAGATAGGCAGAGAGTGCTATTTGCCAGAGGCTGGGCATGGCCATGGGGTGATTACCTGTTCTATTCATTCCCCCTGAAGCACCTGACATTGGCCACTTTAGAAGACAGGATACTTGGCTAGATGGACCAGTGGTCTGATCCAGTATGACTGTTATGTTCAACAAGAAGAGGGACTTACCTTCTTTTAGTCTTGTTGGCAGGAATGAGGCTGGCAGGAGCTGGAATTGTCACAATGGGATAGGTAGGGGTGGGTTTTTTGGTTTGGATTTTTTTTTTTTTGCTACTAAACTAATAAATACTCAAAGAAAAACTGACACCCCCCCCTAATGTTAGTGACCTTCCAACTGCCATCTCTACCCTTAAAAGAGTTTTGTGGGGAAGATTCTCCCTCAGATAAAAATTAAGATACCTGAAGAGGACAATTCAGTCTGTTGCCCTTTTGATCATTGGCCTCTATTCAGACTATTATCTAGGGTTCAGTTAGTGCCAAATAAGTAATGGATACTTATTCACCAAGGGCAGGATTGAACTTGGCCCCTTCGCAAATTGATATCATCCAGTGACCAAGAAGGAGTTGTGAATGTAGATTTCTGCCAACTTGGCCTGTGCCCCAGTGGTGAAATCATTTGTCCTCTTTCCTTGAGCTAGTCCCTTGGTATAAAGTCTGCTGTTTTACACAAGATAGCTCTGTAACCTAATTGGAGGAATGTTACTTTTCTCAGGTGAAGTATCTTTACAAACTAATAGAAGAGAAAGAGTACTGGCTCTGCACAGATTTACTGTGTGAACTTATGTAAATCAGTCCCTCTCTGCATCCCTTCCCCATCTGCATGTAGGGCTAATAATTCTCTACCTCGCTGAGGAGTTGAGGATCTCTCTATTGGGGCTGGTGAAGTGCTTAGAAACTTTGGAGATAACACTATAGAAATGACTACAAACAAATACGTTGTGTGACTGCACAATCTGGGAAGCGGTGAGATTGCTGTAAAACAGGGCCCAAGTTACACTTTTGCCCTATTTAAAGGAGGAGGATATTCTAAGAAAGCACCCCGCCTCTGTGATCTGTACTCTTGTGTCCACTATGCACATGCTCTCTTGCCTGGCTGTCTCTTTACACTACTCACATTTCCCTCTTCTCCTTTCTACCCCTTCCTCCCTTTCAGACTTGGAAACTATTCTTGTTTGCCAATGTCAATTTACTGTCTGATTGGTAACGTGTTCAGATAGGGATTCCCTAGAAATATAGAAAAACAGAGTCCTGTGGCACTTTTAAAGACTAAAAGATTTGTTTATTGCATGTGCTTTCGTGGGAGAAAATCCCATTTCGTCAGATGCTTTGAAGACTAACACAGCTACCCCTTTGGAACTAGAAATATAGCTCACAGTTTATCTTGTGTCTGGACTGAGGTGATGCACCTGGAGTGTTCTACTGGAAGTTGTGCTTAGTGGATCACTGAGGCTTTCCAAATTGTTATGAAGGCATAGCCCCAAAGGGCTGAGAGTTCCATAATGCCAGGGTGGGAATGAAGAGTTACTTGAAATGCATTAGAGTCCTGCGGCACTTTTAAAGACTAACAGATTTATTTATCGTTTCTGATTCTGCTTTTGCACAGTAGTAGGTGTTGAGTCCTGGGGGGACTCTATGTGAGAGGTCCAAGTGCCTAGCTGTATTTTTTCAGTAGAATGGAATGGGATTCAATTAAGTTGATAGACAACAAATGTGATACTGGTTTAAAATGTACTTTCACATGATGTATAATTAATTTATGGAATTCACTACCGCATAATAGCATTGAGGCTTAGTTTACCAGGAATCAGAATGGATGTGACATTTAAATGAATGAGACGGTCTAGAGATTTACTTTTGTTTTAATGAATTGTGTGTTAGAAGGGATTGTCACCTTTATGCTTCAGCACATAAACCAACTCTAGCTGCTGAGTGTTAGGAAGGAAAAGATTGCTCTGTAACTGCTCACTAGGATTTTCTTCTGAAGCATCTAGTACTGGACAGTGTCAGAGGCGAGGTATTAAACCAAATGGACTTTGTGTCTGTCCAGTCTGGGTGTTCCATGGAGATACAGTACATCTTTCCCCTGTCAGATTGTCTGTTAAATCTTCCTCTTTATAATCATCACCCTTAAAGTGCACTCTTTGTGTTCCTGAGCGGGGGGGGGAACCGTATGGATTAGTGCAGCCTCTAAAAGCAAACTTTCTTAACCATATTCCAAAGGGGTAGCCGTGTTAGTCTATTGTAGAAAGACAACAGAGTCTTGTGGCACTTTTAAAGACTCTTTCAACTGCTGCTTGGAGGAAAAGGAATGTGTGGAGTTTGGCCCTTCCACGTTTCAGGCTTACCGTGGACTTTAGTCTCTGAGGTACTGGAAGCCTTCAGAGCTGGGGGATGGAATTCTTCTAAAGACATTCTAGTGCAATCTGATATGTTTTTGTGCCAGCTTTAGTTTTCTTGCTCTGCCAGGCTCTTCCATTATCCACCTCCATCCCTGCTGAGTACTAGAGGCAGTTGGGTGTGGCTTGTTCAAGTGACCGTTCTGACTGAATCAGACAGGAGGGATGGGCTGATAAGATGAGCAATCCAGGTAAGCGGTTGTGGTTGGGAAGTGTGTGTTAGAGGGCCTTTGGTAGCAGTGTGTAAGAATGTGGCAGAGACTATCACAAAGGCCATGGCAAAATCAGAAGAGTTCCAGAGCTGGGGATGGAGTCTAGCCCTGAGTTCTGTACACACAACTCCCATGGATTTCACTGGGTACTGTGTGTGTGTCCTCGGGCAGAATCTAGCTATTTGTGTGGAATTTGTAACTCTATTCAGTGAACAAACAACTAGTGATTTCCCCATCTGGTTCTGAGCAATTGTCTGTGATGCTGAGGGAATATGGTTGAGAAGTGTTAATGATTCAAAGTCAGATAGCAGGGTGCTGATCTGTGGCCGCTTAACTACATTGACAGTATGGAACTTCCTTTGGGCTGATGGAGGAGGCAGCTTAGTGCTATATGTTAGTATTTCAATTTCAAATGCCTTCAGTGGACATGAAGAAAAACTGATCATAGTCCTCTTTATAACAGCCCTTAATTTATGGCAGGTCTCAGCAAATCAATGTTTCTGGTCACCATGGTGACCAGTTTTGTAGCCTATTGCCTAGCTCCACTGCAGAAATGTAGTGGAGATGCGCCCTCTGGTGCCCAAAAGTAAAATTGCTGGCGCCTAGCTTTGACCCAATTTTGTCCACCCCTGATTTAAGGTATGTCTACACAATAATCTTAAGTCAACCGATGTACCATGGCAAGGTTGCAAAAAAGCTTACAACAGTCCTATTATTACACCTGTGTAGCCAGTTATTCCAATTTTGTATTTGTGCATTTGATTTTTTCCTTAAGTATAGTTCTTTTCAGTTGTGTTTATTGAATTACATCTTGGTTTTTTTAAACCTATTGTCCAATTTGTCAAAGTCCTTTGAATTTTAATCCTGTCTTCCCAAGTACTTGCAGTGTCATCTGCAGATTTTTTTTAAGCATACTCTTCATTGCATTATCAATGTCATTAATGAAAATATTGAATAATACCAGATCCAGGACAAACCCTGGGAAACCCACTTGATACAGTCTTCCCAGTTTGCCATCAAACCACTGAAAATTACTCTACATACAGTCTTTCAAGTATGCAACCACCTTATAATAATTTTGCCTATTCTAGATGATATTTTCCTAGGCTTGGGCATGCGTTGCTGCACATGCTCAGTATACTATTCAAATACTTCTAATGCTCCATGAGTATTTGAAACAGTCTTGCTGTTCCTTAACTAGGACTGTGTTCCTGCCAGGTGGGAAGCTTAATAAATGAAAGTGATGCTGTCAACTTGAAATCTGTCCATTTCAAATGGGATAAAAGTAGTTGCAGCTGCTTCGACAGCCCCTGATTCTCCCTGCTGATTTGTTGTTTTAAATTTCATTGTCCTGTTTTTTAGATGTTTTTAATTTTGAGCTTTTTCAAGTAACAATATTAGGTAAATGTGATTAGTTTTTCCAAGTTGTCAGTGTCCTTTTAAGCTGTTTGAGCTTTCTGAGCAGAAAGTGTCAATGTGACTAATGTATGAACGTGGTTTGTGCCCACCCATATTTATGACTTGTCTTTTCGTGAGGCCTCTGTTCAGCTATGCAAGTTCCTGAAAAATAGCCTTGTTCTTCAGAGTCTCCTTGACTGTAACTCTTCATTGCTAGCAAAGTGCTGTACTAGTGGGAGATGTTTATGTATGTACTGGGTCTGATCACTTGCAGTTGGTTGGCAATGTGATTTGAGGAAGACTTTTGTACCAGGCAGAGTTGATTCATGAAAATAAACCCAGCCTGCAGGACTATAGAATTTTTATAGGTTGTTTGTAAATGTATCACTGTTTCCCCTGTCTTGTTGGTGCTTCTGTAGAAAAGCCTCCCAGTTCTGTTTGAAATGGCTGTAGTCAGGGTGCCAGCTAGGTGGGGAGAGCTCTATTACCATGTAGTACAGGGGATGATTTACTGCTAGACTGACAACTCGCAATATAAACATTAGCCCAAGTATGATCTTGTACCCAAACCCCGCCCACGCACGGAGCCAGGAATCTTCCTGCCACGCGCCATAAATCGTTTATGGTTTGCTCATGCCCGTGCATTTGAGAAACAGCTGTGCACTGGGATTAGCAGTTTGCAGAGGGCCCTGTGCTAGGCTAATTTAGGGTCTGCTGCCTTGGGGGTGAATGCTGGTAGTGGAGAGAGTGGAGTGCAGGAGTGCTTCTCTTCTTTGAGAAGGCTGTTTGTGAGCCAGGGTGGATAAAAATCCACATTTTAAAAAAATCAGATGTTTTCTTTTCTTTTCTTTCTTTTTTTAAAAGAAATCTGTTTAAAATGTTCCAGAGGGGTAGCCATGTTAGTCTAGTTAGTCTTTAAAAGTGCCACAGGACTCCTCATTTGTTCCATCTGAACTTAACACAAAATATATTTAGGCCTAAAATTTGTATAATGTCTGAAAACATTTAAGATTTTAAAAAATGCTTAATCAATGACCCTCCATCACAAACTTTGAGTTAAAAGGTGTTTTTGTATATAGAGAAACAATCAGTGGGGAAAGTCTAAATTTTGAGGTCAAGCATTACAAATATGGCACAATAATCAGGTGCTATAATAAGGGCTTGATCTTGTGTGGGTCCCAGGAGTTGTGCTACTGGGTGTAAGAGACTGGTGAAGTCATCACAGGCGTTGTAACATGGCCTCTTCCTCCAGAGACACCATCATGTATCTCATCAGGGTCATCTGCTGAGCCCAGCTAGGTGGTTTTATATGCATATTTTACAGCTGCTCCCTACCCAAGCTCTGATGGACTCAGTTTTCAATTTAAAGAATATCATGCCACATAACTGGTGGAAGTCACTAGCTAAGCATGTGGGACCAACCAACCAGAGTTTGTTGAAGTGCTAAACCAGCTATTGACAGCAATTAGCTTCTTCTGCAGGTATAGAAAGAATATTTTTTCACTTGGACTAGTTGGTTCAAAGTTGAGAAATCAACTAGGAGTTGAAAAATCAGAAAAACTTGTCTTTCTCTTCCAGTCTATGAATAGAAATGAAGAGGGAGGAGATGAGATCTACCAGTTTTAAAAGTTTGAAGGGCAATCTAAGTAAGTTAGGAGACACTCATTTTCAAGAGAATTAGGCAAGTAGAGAAAGTAAGCTCCGGTCACATTCACTTAGGCATATTAAAAAATTTTCCTAGGCTGACCCACAATAATCAGTTTAGTGACTACAGTAAATCATTCTTTAATAAATCATTTAGTTGTAATGTGAAACAAGTTTTGATGAGAAGGTAATGTATCCAAAACCTTTAAGGTTGTTTTGCTTAATAAAAATAAAATGTGTATGCTGGTTTGTGTGATTAATTATATTCCAGTTATCATCTTAGTGCAGCTTGACACAAATCATGAGCAAAAAAGGTAATTATCAATAAATAAATAAGCAATATCTCATTCACCATTTTTAATATACTAAAATATACAATTAATATGGATATGAAAGCATAACTATATAATTGCTTAAATAAATGTATTTTGTTATAATGTATTCTCCTAAGTAGCAAAAAGATGTACCAAATCTTGTGTGAAGACTTTTTAGTTGTAAATTAGTGTGTTAATGGTTATGTCAATCAATTAGAATGCACCTTTCTTTAGAAAATAACTGAGATATAAATGGAAAAGTCAGTTAAAATAGATTTAAATCAACGCTTTCTACTTGGTGATTTAAATATTCTTGACTTTAATCAATCCACGCTGCTGTTGGCTTAGGAATAGGCACTGGGGGAAAGGAAAGTGGTGGGGTTTCAGGCTGTTAGGGTAGCTATGTTCTATCATACTTGCTGCTCAACAGCTAAGATAGTATGCCTGGAAATGGCTGCCCTGCATGGTGGGGAGATTGGCTGCATTTAGCAGCTAATCAATTGTGCTATTAGCCAGAATGTGGGTCAGCTGTTTTTGCCATAGAGAAGCTGAGAGAATAAAGGCCACTTTCTGGGTTGAGTGTTTTTTGGTTTTTTGCAGCCCTGGCCGTGGTACAGTTTCTCTGGGACTGCTGCATGCCAGCGAAACTGAACGTTGTATTAGGCCATCTGAGGCTTCACAGCTATCTTGCAGGTTTCAGTAAAAGTTATACCTCAAATGTTAAAGATACATCAGTGATGGATGGAGTATAAGAATCTAAATAGAATTGGGGTCTAGTTCTTTCATGCTATCTTGGGTATTAAAAGAGCATAGTGAATTACCTTGGTATGATTCTAGTAACTAACACAAGAGAGAGGGCTCTATTTACAGAGAATTCCGTCAGTCCCTAAAACTGAGATGTTTCTAACAGTAAATGTTTGCATGCTGTTTGTACAGCATCTAGCACAATGAAGCCTTGATGTCAGTTGGTGCTTCAGACTTTACCATCTAAATGAGACCAGCCACTATATTCTGACATGCTAATATTTGCACCACATGTGCAGAGTGTGTTAGTTTTAGCTGGGTTAGTGTGTCCATGAGCAAATCCTTCTGTAGGCTGTTTGGATTGAGAATCCACGTGGAATGTTTTTCAGCAGGGTTGTTGCATCCTTCAAACATAACGTAAGCAAGTATTAGTGCCTCCCAACTACACCACTCTATCATTGCACGTGTCAGGCCAAGCAGGGGTCATGGACGAGAGCAAGACAGATGGGTTCTGGGAGCTACTAAGCAAATAGTCTTTCTAATTCCATTGCTTTGCAGACATCCTCTGTCTGTTTCACTGTGCCACTGTATGGATGCCAGTCTGGAGTAGGAATGTTTTCTTCTGTTTGTTTAATTCAGCTGCCATTCACTGAGATTTCCTAACTGATCTGGCCATGCTTGGGGCCTGCAGATGAGCAGCGCAAGGTACTGAAACATCTGTACACATTGGGATCTAGAAAAAGACTGAACAGCTTCACATTACTTTTGCTTCCTTTGGAGCATATATTTGCCAGAGTACTGAGGGTTTTCCTCCATTTCCCTGGTTTCTTTGGGTGAAGGTGTTAAGTCTCCAGAATCAACTTGACCCTTGGCACTTCTACTGAGACTGAGGCCAATTAGCGTCGAATGTATTTGGTGTTATTTATGTTGTAGGCACCCAAGAACAGGGGAAGCAATATGGTCTAGATCAGTGGTTCCCAGCCTTTTCTCGGCTGTGGCACACCTTGATACCTTCAAATTTTTTCGAGGCATGCCACCATTAAAACACTCATGAATATTCAAATTAACTTATGAATATTCATGAACCACAGCACACTGGTTAGGAAATGCTGTTATGTGGTGGTAGGGTAGGAGGGGAGGGGAGATCAGGAATTGTTATGTGCAGTGGCAGGAAAGAGTGGGGGGAGCAGGGCAGGGGTTGCAAAAGAGGTCAAAGGTAGTCATGTGGGGAGCAGAGGAGAAGGGAAGAGAACAGGAGTGGCTATGGAGGTGGCAGGGGGAACCTGGGGAGGGGGAGGGCAGGGGAGCATGGCGCAGCACCCCCTTCTCCCCAGTGGCTCCCTGCCACCCATTGCGGCCCTCACCCCATGGAGGCTCCCTCCCTCTCATGGATCCCTTCCCCCCAGAGCTCCCTGCAATGAGGGACCCTCCCCTCATTGCAGGGGCCAGCACCAGCCCTCCGGCCCCACCTCAGCCCACCAACCCTATTCCTCCCCACCCCCACCAGGGGCCCCCATCAATCCTCCTACCCATGGATGGATTTTTAACCTGCCCCTGTGGGAGGCAGCTACAAAAACCTGCCCCCGTCCCTCCTGATCCAGCTCCGGCCACTGGGGCCGGGGCCAGATCCAGCTACCACTGGCAGCTCCGGGACCACAGCCGGGGCCAGATCCTGCCACTGCCAGCTGGCTTTGGTCCAGGCTGGGGCTGGATCCTGCGGCCGCCAGCGTCCCTGGGACCCTGGCTGGGGCCAGATGCCGCTGCAGCTGGTGTTCCCAGGGCTGGGGCAGGCTGGATCGGGCTGCCGGGGACCCCAGGGCTGTCAGGTTGGGCCACCACCGGTGGCTCCGGGAACCCACAACAGGGCTGGAATGTGGCTGCTGCCGGACAACAGCTCCCTGGAACACTGGACGGCCGCCACTGCTGGTAACTCTAGTGATCCCCCCGGCTTGGGCCGCACTGGGCCGCCACTACTGCTGCCGGCGGCTCTGGGGACTCCCCCAGCCTGGGCAGGACTGCATTGGGCCCTCGATCCCATGCTCCTCCAGCCCCCTAATCCCAGCCCCTCAAAACCCATTCACCCCTCTTCCCAACCCACTCTTACCTGCAGCCAGCAGTACCTGCCAAACTGCATCCTCTGCAGGGTTTTCCTGCCCTGCACACCCACGTGGCTGGGCTGAGCAGGCCGGGAGATTTAAAATGACCCCAGCTCCCGCAGATTCTCGCAGCACACCGGTTGGGAACCACTGGTCTAGATCAGTGTTTCCCAAACTAATTTGGCAACAAAACGCTTTTGGGCTTGGAATATATTGACGGAATATATACATGCTGGTCTGGGAGGGGGCCCATACCGAAAAATTGCCTCACGTATTGCTCAGAAGCTGATTTTAAAGAGTGGTGTTTTAGCACATCATAACTATACTATTATGAATGCATTATAAATATAATATACCTACACTCTAAATGCTAGTCAAATACCGTAGTATTTTTGATACACATATAATTTCATATTTAATATTTTAAAAGAAAAGATATCATTAGCATTGAAATTTTTTCATGGAACACCTATTCACATTGGGTGGAACACCAGTGTTACATGGAACTCAGTTTGGGAAATGCTGGTCTAGTGGGTAGAGCACTGAACTGGGACTCACGACCCCTGGGCTCTATTCCTGGCTTCGCCGGTGACCTCGAACTGGTCATTTACCTTCTTGTACCTTAGTTTTCCCATCTGTATGAATGAGTAGGGGTACTGACCTCCTTTGCAATGCGCTTTGAGATCTATAGCTGAAAAATGCTATATCAGAGGAGGGTGGGTGTTACTGCCTTTTGGGATCCCTAAAATCTGTTTCTGTGGGAGAGTGGCCCTAAGCCACAGAATCTTAAAGTCTCGGTCTGGGTGGCTGTTAACCCAAATGACTAAATCAGATGCTTTACTCTTATTATTTATTTACTCATAGGTTGGGAACCTATTGCTGGAGTGGGTGGGTGAGGTCTTGAGGCCTGCATTTTGCAGGAGGTCAGACTAGATGATCGTACTGGTTCCTTCTGACCTTAAAGTCTATGAGTCTATTTATACAGAATCCCGCCAGGCACGTAATGTGACTAGAGAGGGGCGTGTGTTCAATCATATTTAAAGTCTCTTGATCCGCCTGTTGCTGAATCGGCCCCTCCCCAATGCAGGAAATCAGTGCAAAGGGTTTATCTGTGTCACCCAGAGCGGAGCTACAGCTTTAACCTTAGCACACCCAATAAATTTGCTGGAATCTACTTGTCCCCAGGATTAGGACTTTGCCCAGGTGTTCTTCTGGTAACGGTTTGCTTGTGTGAGACTGTATCTCTTGAATCTTCCAGTACAACTCTGAAGAGAATAATTCAGTGCAGTGGAAACCTCACCCTGGCTAGTGTTTGTATCTCTTCAAGGGAGGGAGGAGAGTAATAGGGAACTGGTGCAGCTAAGCTCCTTCTGTTTGCTCCCCTGCCCAGCTGTGTAGTAGGCTAGCAGTACGTGTCTGTTCTTATTCTCCTGAAAGTAGACTTTGTTCTCTGGAGACTGCTAATCATGCCCCATGGGGGTGTAATCAGTTATAAGGTATTTAATACAGTGCAGGCGGGAACAGGCCGCCTGGCCGGGCTGACAGATTGCAACACTACAATTAAAGAGGGCCCCTTTCCCCAACTCACCCACCCACCAGTGGCAGGATGAGGGCTGTACCAAGAGACAGTGTTAACCATGCAAAATATATGTGTGGGTTGTGAGAGGGAGAGGAGAAGCTGCAGAGACGCCACCTATTCCTGGAAGCAGGAAGATCTGAATACTGACAGAGCTGCAGCCATTGCCTGCTGCACTGTTGAAATGGGGGGGGAATATGGAGTGGGTTGTGTGGGGATGGCACTTGGTATGCTGTCTGGGTAGAAAGGGGCTTCCTTCTTCTCCATGAAGCTGGAACTGGGCTTTTGTGGTGCCCATGGTTGGAGTTGGGGAAGCCCTTCCTTCTGCTCTCTGTCTCCTCAAGGCCAGATTTACAAGGTTAGGTGCCTAGTAGGTTTCTCAGATGTGCCTAAACTGGTGAGGTGCCTGACTTCCATGGGGGTTAGGTATCTATCCTGTTTAGGGGTGTCTGTAAATCCCATGAGTTGTCCATTTGCACCTTTGTGTGCCTAAATACCACATTAAATCAGGCCCTTAATGTGTCTGTTGTGAGGGGGCTCAGTTTGGTTCCACAACCCACCTGTTGTGGGTGGGGAATAGCCACCCCAGGGCCTTGAAATCTTAGCTACACAGCCTCGTCCTAGTGACCTTCCCAGCTCCCTAGAGTCACTTTCTCCTGGTGGCGCACTAGGCTCCTTTGCACCTATCCAGTGCTTGAGGGTTGTTGACTCCTCTCATTCTCACTCGACAGCTATCTCCCTTGTGAGTACAGTTCATTAGCCACGTGATCTCTGGCACTGGTGAGGAGCACTGTTCTGGCTGCGATGCTGTACCCTGTCACTACTACTTCTCCTCAAACCCCCTTCACCATGCCTTTTGCTAGCCAATTAGAGAAGGGAATCTCTTTGGCTGTGTCTCCGGCCTTGTACACACGATCAGTTTATCGCGCATTAAAGCTCGTTACCGCGCGATAGCAACAACGGTGTACACACGTGCAACAGAGCTGTTGCGCGTTAACTGCCTTGTGGTTGCGCAATCCAACAACCACTCGGACGAGAGTGGTAACAGCTGTTGCGGATCATCTGTTGCGCGTTTGAGCTCGTGTGTACGCTTACCGCGCAATGATTGGCCTCCGGAAATGTCCCAGAGTGCCAATCAACGCCACTCTGGGACATCGGAGCTGTCAACTATGTCAATTTCACTGCTCTAGCTGAGCAGTGAAATTGACATATGGGCTCCCGGAGTCAGCTGAAGCCGCGGCGCTTTAAACCACGGCTCCAGCTGATTGCCGCCCCAGCTGGGGGATCGGGTGGCGTCAGAAGCGCCCCTGGAGCTTCTGCCGCCACCCGAACCCCTGGACTGTGCTGGGGGGCCGGC
>ML685790.1:2667800-2678292 GCA_007922175.1 Pelusios castaneus | reverse complement strand
CCCACCATGCACTGCTCTTCTTTCACAAAGGAGCATTCCAAGGGTGAATGCTCCTTTGCGAAAGAAAGAGCACGTGTGTACGCGAGAAAGCGCAATACTTATAGCGCTTTACTTGTCCCGCAATAACTTATTGCGGGACAAGTATGCTCGTGTGTACATAGCCTCCCTCTGTGTCTAGTATCTCTGGTTTTGACCTATGCATGTTGTGAAATCCCCGTCCTTCCTAAAATCCCCTTGCATTGTTGCTGCCACCAGCCTATGTGCTAATGACCGCTGGTTAGGATTCCTTTTGGAGCCCATCCGTGGGTGTTGCTCAAGAGTGTCACATGAAGAGTGCGCTCCCCACAACGCTGGGGCTGACGGATGTGCTTTCTGTCTCTGTTAAACTCTGAGCCTGGGCCTGGCCAGCCATGGGAGTGAGACGCTGCGATTCCAACCCAGATCTCCAGCCCGGTAGTGAGAGCGCTGCCCACGGCACTGGGCTTGAGTGTTTTAATGGACAGAATGGGTTGGTGATTTGTGGTTTTGAGTTTAAAGAAAAGAAACAGAAAGGCAGAGTAGGTGGCCCATGCTTAACCTAGGCTGCTTCGGGACAATGGCAACTTGTATCTTTTTAAGGATCATTCTTACCGCTTTCCCCTTTGGATTAGCTTCCTACGTAGAACTAGTGCCTTCTGCTGAAAGCCCCAGAGTTTGTGACAGCTTCTGGTGCCAGGCAGGAGCTGCATTTCTCTTCTACAGAGTTGGGGCTTGTTTGTAACTCTCTCCAGCCTGGAGGGGTTCTGTGAGAAGGGATCACCTCAGGCAGAGGTTACCAGGCACCTTTTGTGTGCATTGACTGAGTTCTCCTCAAGTTTGTACAAGTGGCCATGTGCCTACCTTGAGAGGGAGGAGTGGAGTAGAACTGAGATCAGATCAGTTTCTGCTGGTGGTGTGTGAGGGGATGGGGCAGGAAGTGTGTGTGTGTATGGGTGAATGGGAATGGTTTTGTATCTCAAGGGAAGGGTGTGTTTGAAAGTGGACCCTAGACCTAGAAAAAGGAAATGGGTGTCTCTTATGGGCCCTTGTGACTTGTTTCGTATCTGAATGCAACTTTGAGCTTTGCATTCCACTTCAGCTCTCTCTGCTCCTATTAACAAGACTCACTTACAGGTTTCCCATTGACTCATTTATAGGGAAAACGGAAATTCCCTTCCCTGCTATACCACAAGCTCTGATATTCAGTCACTTTCTAGCCCAGACAGATTCTCTTCCCTTCCTCTGTAGGTTGCATTATTATTAACTCTTCTGTCCTATGCTTTTTCCCTTGCTTTGCATCACTTGTTGACTGACTGAGTTTGGGACTGAGGCCCTGGTGGAGGTCCTGGTGGTAGTAGAGGCAATGCAGAGGGCATGTGGGCTCAGCTGCTTGTTTTTGTTAGGTGTGGAATGTGATGTTTGTCTGTCTTGGCCTGTGGTTGCAACCCGCATTCCTGGGCAGCGAGTCAGCCTGGCGGTAGGCGGCGTGCTGTTTGTGCCCTGCAGCTACATGCTTTCAGCTCCACATCAAAGGTGTGTTTGGTGTGTAGCTTGTGCCGTTCCTGGCCACACCTGGTAGCCTGCAGGCACGAAGGTGGGGGGAGCCTGGGCTGTGTTTGCAGATGGCATTCAAGGTTCAGGCTGCTCCTTACATGTGGAAACCCAGGAGCCAAATCCATGTTAAACAACCTGAGGAATGCAGTAGGAGAGCAGAGCAGCACAGAGTCACACCAGGGGCATGTCCTAGCAGCAATTTTGTTTTTAATAGTTGTAGCAAAATAACTCATGCTTGCTCCTTCTAAAAGTGGTGGGTTTTAATTTACACCAATTCGGCTAATTAAGGTTGGTTCATTCCCCTGCGGCCCACATGGTTCTTCCCAAGCGGCTGATGATTGGGTGACTAGTGCCATCATGCTGCAGTCTCTACAAACTCCAAAGGCGTAGCCGTGTTCACCTATTGTAGAGAGACAACAGAGTCCTGTGGCACTTTTAAAGACTAACAGATTTATTTATCACATGAGCTTCGTCTGATGAAGTGGGATTTTCTCCCACGAAAGCACATGCGATAAATAAATCTGTTAGTCTTTAAAAGTGCCACAGGACTCTGTCGTCTCTCTACAAACTGTATGTGAAGTACATGCATGGAGATGTAGAGGCTCCAGAGTCTGTGATCAGTGGAACCATGTTGGTGATTTTCTTCCACTACCGTGAGACTCCCGCTGAGGACACATCCAGTCTTGACCTGGTTAAATATTTTAAATCAGCATTGGGTTGAATTGCTCCTGCTACTTTCTTCCGGATACATCTGAGGAGACTGCCCCCTCTCACTGATGGCTTCAAACCTGGAAGTTGAGTGATGGCCATAGACTTGGGGCACAGGTATATAATAATCTGTCCCACTGCTCAACATCCTGTAGGGAGTATGCACTTGTTTTCTGTAGCCTTGTCATGTACAACCCTCCCCTGTCCAGGCATCAGTCTTTGTTGGCTTGGAGAATATATGTGCCATGGTCCAAGGGAGCAGTCTGATTCCATTTGAACTTGCCAGTGTGGAGATTCAAAGTCTTGGATCAAGCCTTGTGGAAAAAATAGCAGAACTTCCTTTCTTCATTGCATCCTCTGATGCGTCCTGAGTGAACCTCTGGTCTCTACAACTTGGTTTGGAGGAGTCATCCTTCTGGCCTCTGTGGAATGCCTGTTGCACATATTTTCCTGTGAAAATTCCCAGCAACCCCAAAGTCTGTGAGCACAATCCAGGCCAATCACTTTCTAATGCCAAATGTTGGCAAGTCAAAGGTACTACTCCTGAGGATTGCCACCCACCATCTGCGAAAGAGCTTCCCTGCTTTCACCCTTGGGCAATATAGTGGGGAAGGGAACAACAGAATCTTAGGGGCACCTTGGTTTCGTAGGGTGGTTTTTGCTTCCCATCCACTTGCCATAGTGTCCAGATCAGGTGCTTCTGGTGTCTTTTTCTCTTCAACTTGTGCTGGCCATCGTGCTGTGTCCAGATGAGAATCTAGCATCAGCGCTGCTCAGGGATATATCCGTTGACATGAAAAGAGCAATCTCCACCTGGACCTGATGAGGTGCTCACTATTTTACCCTACCCTACCCATGACAGCCCACAAGTGCATGTTAAGTTTTTTTGTTTGTTTTTTTTATCACAAGAATTCTAGGTAGTGGGGTGGGCTTCAAAGCCTAAGCTCCAGACAGAGGTGCAGCTTCAAAGGGCAGTCTACACAGCTATTGTTAGAGTGCTAATATGTGCTCTGCTAACCCATGTCCATCACCCAGCCTGGAAGGCTCACTTCTGTGGGCTGTGGAGGCATCCCTTTGGAGGCTCCTGCATTTGTGGTTTTAGTAGTGCTGAAATCTGCACATTACTAAACATTCCATGGCAGAGTGAGGTGCACAGGGAAAACAATAATAAATGACTTTACAACCAAATTATGTAGAATCATAGATGGTTAGGGCTGGAAGTGACCTTGAGAGGACATCCAGTCTAGTCCACTATGTTGAGGCAGGACCAAGTAAGCCTAGACCATTCTTTACAATTGTTTGGCTAACCTGTTGTGAAAAATCTCCAGTGGTGAGGCGTCTACACTCTCCTTTGGAAGCCTGTTCCAGCACTTGTAGTTAGAAAGCTTTTCCTACTATCTAAGCAAACTCTTCCTCGCTGCCGTTTGAGCCGATTACTACTTGTCCTATTGTCAATGGACATGGAGAACAATCTGTTACCATCCTCTTTATATAATAGCCCTTAACATATTTGAAGACTGTTCTCAGTTCTCCCCTCAGTCAGCTTTTCCAAAGATCTGCTTTTTTTTGCAATTTCTGTAGCTCTCCTCTAGATTCTCCCCAGTTTAGCCCCATCTTTTTTTCAAGTGGACATGGTGCTCCAACTGAGGCCTCACCAGCGTGGAGTAAAATAGGACAGTTACCTCCCATGTTTTTCGTATGAAACTCCTGTTAATACACCCCAGAATATTCCCCCCACCCCTTTTTTTTGCAGCTGCATCACATTGTTGGCTCATGCCCAGTTTGTGATCCACTATAATCCCCAGATCCTTTTCAGCACTGCTACTGTGTAGCCAGTTATTTCCCATTTTGTAGGAGAGCATTTGGTTATTTTTTTTCCCTTCTTATGTGTAGTTCTTTTCACATGTGTTTATTGAATTACTTCTTGTTGATTTTAGTCCAATTCTCCAATTCGTTGAGGTTGTTTTGAATTTTAATCCTGTCTTCGAGTGCTTGCAAACTCCTCCCAGCTTGGCATCATCCACAGATTTTATAAGCATACTCCTCACTCCATTATCCAAGTAATTAACCCTAGTACTAAACCCAGTGGGAAACCCCCAGATACATCCTCCTGGTATGATACCAACATTTCGCTAGTTTGCATATGAGAATGTCATTTGGGACTCTTTCAAAAGCCTTACTAAAATAAAGATTTCATAACTAAAGCTTCCCCACATCCATTAGGCCAGTCACCCTGGCAAAGAAGGGCATTAGGTTGGTTTGGCATGATTTGTTCTTGAAAAATCTCTGTTAGCTATTACTTATTATCCTGTTAACCTCTAGGTGCTTTCTAATTAATTGTTCAATAAGTTATTCCAGTATCTTTCCAGATATGGAGGATAAGCTGATTGATCTCTAATTCCCCAAGTCCTCTTTGTTGCCCTTTTAAAAGATAAGTACTGTGTTTACTCTTGTCCTGTCCTCTGGGATCTCAACCATCCTCCATAAGCATTGAAAGATAATTTGCTAAGAGTTCTGAGGTTTCTTCAGCTAATTCCTTAAGTAAACAAGAGTGTATTTCATCAGACTCTGCCTACTTGAATGCAGATATATAACATATCCAAATATTGAATGCAGTTATATAACATATCCAAATATTCTTTAATCTCTTTTTTCCCTGCTTTGGCTTGTGTTCCTTCTCCTTGTTGTTAATATTAATTGTTTTAGTGTTTGGTCACGATTAACTATTTTGGTGAAGACTGAAGGAAGACAGGCATTAAATACCAAAGCCTTCTTGACATCATAAGTTATTAGCTCTCTTGCCCTGCCAAGTAGAACATTTACACTTTCCTTCATCTTCATCTGACTGCTAGTGTGTTTGAAGAACCTCTTCTTACTGTCCTTTATGTCCCTTGCTAGGTTTAACTCATTTTGTCCCTTAGTCTTTCTGATTTTGACCCTACATGATTGTGCTAATCCTTTGTACTCGTCCTTAGCAGTTCTCCCATGCTTCCACTTTTTGTAGGATTGCTTTTGGATTATCAGATCATTAAAGAATCCCTGATGTTGCCATATTGGCCTCTGGCTATTCTTTCTACCATTCCTTCACATTGGGCTAGTTGGCTGTTATGCCTTCAGTATTGTCTTTCTGAGGAACTGCCAGCTTTCCTGAACTTTCCCCTTAGATTTTCTTCCCATAGGACCTTACCTATGAGTTCTCAGTGTTTGTTAAAGTCTGACGCTTTTTTTGGTTGTTGTTTTTTTTTTTTTTAAGTCCGTTGTCCTTATTCTGTTGCTTTCATGCCTTTGAAACATTCAGAGTGACGACCAATTCCTCTCCTGGTCCGAATCAAGTCTAAAATGGTGTTCCCACCTTATTTCCTCCCCTTCCGAAACAAATGGTCCCCAACACATTCCAAGAACTTATTGAACACTTAGTTTTTTTGGAAAAGTAATATGGCAAAAAACAATCTGGGTAGTTAGTCCCTCATTTATCATCCTTTAACAGGGAAAAATCACTCTGCATTTATTTTCCAGGAATTTCAGCTTATTGACAGACAACAGAGTCTTGTGGCACTTTTAAAGACTAACAGATTTATTAATCGCATGAGCTTTCGTGGGAGAAAAAAAAAGATTTTCTCCCACGAAAGCTCATGCGATTAATAAATCTGTTAGTCTTTAAAAGTGCCGCAAGACTCTGTTGTCTTTCTACAATAGACTAACACAGCTACCCCTTTGGAATTTGAGCTTATTGACAGTTTGCTTTGGGATACAGATTGTTACTGTAAAACTAAGGGGTCTTGTAGGATTTAGGGTCACTATGATGTTCTCACCCCTACCTCCTTTTGGTTGCTGGGTGGGATATGGAGAGGGCCAGAATGAAAAGGACATGGTACTGACTAGAGGGGAGTAAGAGGGCCCTTTCCCATCCCATCAGCCATAGTTCAGACAGGTTGTAGGGAGCAAGTGACCAGTTCTTAAATTCAGCATTCAGGCTGGTTTTCACGGGATTCACCTTGTGGTTCAAAGCCTAACTGCCTGGGGAAGTGCCTTCTTATGATTCAGGTGGCAAACTGCTCTCGTAAATAGCTAGAAATCCCCCTTGGGAGAGGGAAGCAGGAAGAGCAATAAAATGTGCTAATTGCCCTAAGCCCTGGTATTTAGTGGCATTGCTGTTGTTCCTCCTGGGGAGACTTGGAGGAAAACTCACTGAAGCAAAACCTGATCCCTGATGAGGGTGAGCTTGGGAGTCGGTGGTGACTACAACATAGATCTAGGAAGGAGGGTTGTGGAGCCCAGTCCCAAGAAGAGGATTAAGGGCTGGGGGAGCCCTGCCAGAAGGGTGCTGAGAAGGAAGGCTGTGGCCACCCTCTCTCAAAGAAGGAGATGTTTGAGCCCAGGAAGGAGGGGCAATAAGTACAGGAAAAGGCCCTGGGAAGGAGAAGAAGGGCAGCTTGTGGCTTCAGGGAGCAGACAGCCCAGACAGCTCAGTTCCCAGAGCTGAGGAGTCCATGGTAAAGGGTGGTTGTGCATTCTCCATACCCTGGATGGGAGACAGCAGCCCTCCTGTTAAGGGGAGGAAGAATAGATGAACCAGACCCAAGAAGGCTGGGTGAGAAGAGTCAAAGACAGTTGCGTGCTTGGCTCAGGTCTGGGATGATTGGTTGGTGTTTTGGACTTGGCTTATCCTGGAAGGGGGGTGGACTTCTGTGACTGCTCTCTGGCTAAGTCGCTTCAGCAGCTGAAATGACCTGAAAGCAGAATCATTGAGAAACCCAAAAGGGAAAATAAGGGAGGTGGTCTGCAGTGCCATTCCGCTGGCAGATGTGCTCCAGGACTGCACCCTGCTGCAGAAACCTTACTGCTCTATCACTTACAGCACAGGGAGAAATTCTGTGCCTGCTACAGCCTTGGTCTGTGCTCTGAATCTGCTCAGCCCAGAGTGCATCTTAAAAAGCAATCTCTTTTCTCCTCATTCCCAATGTGAGACATGAAGAAACTACCACTCCCAGCAGATAGATCAGATTGCTGTGATCTGGGTGGAGCACTGAGGCTGTAGGTTGCAGCATCCAATGAATTGCCACAATAACAGAGAAAGGAATGGCCATGGGCGGCCTTGTAGAAGTCTTCAAGTAACACTTGGCTATGGCCTGCTGTGGCGACCTCATCAAGACTTTTCTGGTGTTCAGAGAGAGACATTCCTCATTGAAGAGAGGTGTGGGTGCAAGTGGGCTGACCATGGTCATCAGCTCCAGCCCATTGGAAGATTGGACAGCATCGCCACTCAGAATGCCAGCTCATCAAGAGCTACTGCTGGCTGTCCATGCAGGCATCTTTTATGAGAGATGTCCAGGCTGGTTCAGAAGGAGACAGGCCCATCACTGTCCTTACGTAGCCCAGAAGTCTGTAGATTTTAGCTGCAGTGTATTAGATGCCATCTGTGTGCTCAGTGCCATACAGACCATGGAATTGCCCCATTTAAAAAGCTTTCTGTGATGGCTCGCAGACAGGATGGTTAAAGTTTCCATAGCAATGCTTTTAAATTTGATTGGGTGTCTCCTAGGAAATACAAAAGGCTTTCAGCTAGCTGGTGTTTGGAGTTTTTCTTTCAAGGAGGGTGAGGCTGCATTGTAGCTGTTTCCACCTGCCTTTGATAGTACTTTTTCCTCCAGTGTGGAATCTGGAGGAAAGGGAAGACATGCCAATTGTGCCAGAAATAGACTTTGCCATATGAACTTTACAGCTGCAATCATGGACACGCAGATAATTGTTCAGATACAGATATAGCTGTAAATGTACACAGAACAGCTCGGCCTGTGCCATCCTCTGCCTGTCATGTCTCTGACCATCTGCTTGTGAAAGGGTAATTAAACCAAAAGAGGTCTTTCTGGGATTAAAGCCTAGAAACAGAGAGAACTAAACCTGGTATAAATATCCCTATATAAATATATGCATTTCTGACTCATTGCTCTGGAGCTTTTTTATGAGCTTATATCATACATACTTACCCTCTCATCTTTACCTTGCTTGTATATTTTCTGGCTACACATAGGTGTGTGTATTAAATGCAAAAGACCCTACACTCATGCAATATTACATCTGTGTTTAATTGAATTTCCTGAAATAAAATCCAAAATAATTGTGGTTCTTCCCCTTTCCATGCCAAACCTCATGCAAATAAGGTGTTTTCTTGAGGCAAAAACACTGAATGAAACCATGGTATCTGCAGTCCATTCCCAGCTTTGCCATTGTGTCTTGGTGGAAACTACTTTCGTTCTTGGTGCCTCAGTTTATCCACCTTTGAAATGGGGTTAGTTCTTGGTGAGTGGAAACGGTGAATATGAATCTTAATGTGTAAGTGCTCAGGAAGGATGCGCTGCTACAATGCAAAACACCTGTCAATCTGTGGTTAAAGACAACACACTTAAAACATCAATCATCAGACGTAAATGCAACATAATTAGGGCTTGAGATTTTAAAAAACACAGATCAGAAACGAGGCCAATATGGTTCCCTCGGCAACTGTAACTCTCCCCCTACTAGGCTGCGTTATGCTGGGTGATCCAGGCTTCAAAATTCCCTCCTTGGCCAACAATAACAGAATGGAATTGACAAGAAATTCTGCTGTCTCTAGCATTCTGAGCACGAGTGACAGTGACCAGATTCTTCCTTCACTCATCTATGGCACAGTTCTGCTTCTGAAGGCAGCAGAAGAGGCAGGGTCTTGGTCCTTTTCCGGGTTCCCTCTAGAGAGAGACTCTTTCCATGCCACCGCCTCTGGCATCTGAAGACTAGGTCCCTGCCTGTACTGGCTGCTTTAGAGCAGTGAAATTTAGAAAAATCTAATCATGGTCCCATAGGGAACAGAGAAGTGATGCAGACCAGCTGCTTGCTAGTTTATCTGCTGCTTGGAAAATGCTGCTGCCCTCTATGTCTGCACTGAAAGTTGAGTGGTAAATATAGAGGGGCTGGTACAGTGGGGCTTCGGAGGTTGTTCCATATGTAGGAAACAACATGGAAGACAGCACAGAGATGGGAATGAGAGAAGGAAACAGTGAGGCTAGTGTTGCTGGGATTGATGGAAGTGCGGATGGAGTGAGCTCAAAATGAGACCAGGCTGGAGCTCTAGGCAAAGATAGAGAGCGTTGAAGATGAGGATGAGAAGTTTATACTTGACACTCTTGGCAAGGGGGAACAAGTGGAAGATTTAGAGAGGAGGAGGGTGTGGTTTGACAGGCATGGTAGACTTAGCAGCTGCTCTTTTTGGATAGATTGGAGGGCAGTTATGTGAGAATCAGGGAGGCTAACGAGGAGAACATTTAAGAACAGCCAAGAGTATAGAACTTTCTCTTCACCTCTCCTGCAGCATCTGAGTGGGGTAATTAAATCTTGATCGGACATGTACAAGCCAAGGGTGTTAGAGGTGTGGCGCACAGGGAACATTACAACCCCTTCCCAGCAGCCTAGCGAAAGTGAGGGAAATGTCCTCATGCTGTTCTTCTCATTGGGGTGCTGCCTGCTTGGGATGGGAACCTAAAACTTTCAAGCCCTGTGTATGTTGGGAACTTCAATAACTTGATACATTTGCACAATGTGGTTTATTTATATTGATACTAAAAAGTAGTACTTCTGTCAGAAAGGCTCACTGGGGATAGGAGAGAGGAAAGAAAGAGTTACTGTTGATCTTGCTAAGGGTTTAGGGTTTGTCTACACACAAGTTGCATTGATTTTAACTAAATCACTTTTAAAACTTGTAGACAAAACGATGGGATCGTTTTGTGTCTGGACACAACTCATTTAAGAGCACTTTGTATCTATTTAGCGTAAATTGATTTGATGCAAGGTGCAATAAACCAAATTAAGAGTGTCCACGCAAGAGGATTGTACTAATTTATCTGACAGTTTGTAAGCTGCTGTAGTTAAACTTGTACAACTTCAGTGTGTAGACAAGGCCTAAGAAAGTGCTGACTCTACCTTATAATTTGCTGAACAGTGTCGTGTTGGCCAGAGTAGCGTGACCATGGAATGAAAACATCTACAGTGTTGCATACTGGTGGAGAATGGGCGAAGTTAAAATAGGAACCTGAACAGTACATCTCCTGACTCTTCTATGGTCAGAATCTTAAGGTTGCATTAATGGCGATTATTCTCAGTCTATCGCTTTGGCTTTTTTCTCATCTGCATTATGTGTGTGTGTGTGTGTGTGTGTGTGTGTGTGTGTGTGTGTGTGTGT
>ML685790.1:2632524-2667790 GCA_007922175.1 Pelusios castaneus | reverse complement strand
TGTGTGTGTGTGTGTGTGTGTGTGTGTGTGTGTGTGTGTGTGTGTGTGTGTGTGTGCGTGCGCGATGTGAGTTGTGCCTTCAGCTTTCTCCTGTTGATGCGAATGTTCACAATGACTATTGGTCTGTGCGTGCAGGCAGAGAGTTGCTTCTGTGCCTAAACAGTGTCGGAAAATCTCTTCCAGTGATGAAACTTTCCCCTCCCCTTCAATGTTTCAGAGATCTTGGAGATGGCCAGATGGGTTTGTATCAGACTTCGTTGCCGCTGCGCAGGGACCAAGTTAGAAAATCATCAGCCAATTAAGTGTCAACTTGCCCGATCAGTAGATTGCCGAAGTGTGTCCTGCCATGTGGCTATTTGAATTCCCTCAACATGCAGCTCATGCGACTGCGGAAGAAGCCATTATATCCAGTGGCGATGCCATTCCCTCTCCCCTGCAGAAAATGGGTCATGTCCAATTAGTCTAATCTGTCCTGGCGTCTGTGTGCAGAGGAGGGCTGTTTGGGCTTGTGTCTAGCCAGCAAATGACCAAAGTCAGGCATGTTGGAGCATCACAGCTCTTGGATGAAGCTGGCTGCCACGAAGAGCAGTTCTGTTCCCTGGCATTTGCTTTTGCCTTGGCCATGCAGTGCTTAGCACCTGGCAGCATCTTAGTGGACTCCAGGCTTCCACAGCATTGGTAATGTTCACTTCGGGCTGGTATTGCAACAAGCCACACTTTTTTTTAATGTTGGTTGGGGGGAAAAGGCTCCTTTCTGAATCCTGGCTGATTCTACACAGAGCACTAGTTCTGTGCTGCTTTCTGTGTAGCGGCAGAGCATTCACAGGTGGGGTGTCTGAGGCAGCATATTCCAGCGAATGTGTAAAGATCTGCTGTGTGGAGCATCCTTTAGTGTTGTGACAGCTTGTGTGCAGAGGGCCATCTTAATGGTCCTGATGGTCTTCTGTATCGTTCTGGGTCAAGTGGCTATAGCTTCCTCAGCACTCCCAAGACTGTGAGACTGCTGATCTAGATTGCTGTGGATTATACAAGATTTAGTGAATGTTTATGCTGTCTGAGGAAAGATCAGGAAAAACTTAACCTGTTCCTGATTTGTCTAATTTAATGGCTTATTTTGGATTCCATCCTCCCGGAAGGCAGTGTGCTGATTTCTTCTTTTTCCCTCTTCTTCCCCTCCCATGCCCACCCACACAGTACAGGAGCTGGCAGAGCCCGGGGAAAGGGGATTCCTGCTTGTTGATTTTTTCAGAAATGTTCACCCACACTCCCTCACGGCTCTCCAAACAGTTTGCTTGCTGCAGCTGTTCCATCGCTGCTCATGAAGGGAGAATGTAGAACAATGGCCCCCTAACTTCCTTCCTGTGTTTTGCCAGCACTTGCCTAGAGTACCAGGCCTCGCATCAACACTCATGGATGTTGTCAGGGCCACACTGTTGTCCTCTGGAACCCCTGACAGCTCATCTGTTCCCTGTGAACTATTCTGTGAGGGACTGGGATGCCCTGAAGTGTCTCCTTCAAGAGCTTACACCAAAATAGCTAAGTGTCCCTTCCTTTCTGCTTTTGCTGCCTTTGGGTGGGGTCTAACAATGATTTTTTTTAGCTCTGCCTGCGGAGGAGACATTTTAAAGATAGCACAGGTAAGAGGAGCTTTGTTTGGGGGAGAGGATAAAAAACAGGGGCATATGTGTGAGGGAGGGGAAATCAATGTAAGCTGGGAACTTGAACAGAGAGCTACTTGGCCAACAGCCAGACCATCTTGTGAGATCTGAAGAGAGCGCAGCCCAAGCTGGATTGTGCTGGCTCAGTATTTGGGTGAGATATCTTCAGTGAAAACCTTGTACAGCAAGGACTGGTGCAGATAATTCAGCAGATAGCTCAGAGAAGAGTGCCAATGCTGAGTCCGTAACCATGAAAGATTCCTCAGTCCTTTATTTAAAAGAGAGACAGAGAATGAGTTGGAATGCTAGTTCTGGTATCCTGGCCAAATTCTAGCTTGCCTCACTGACATTCTCTCTATATTTTGGTTGGGTATCAGGTTCTTTGTTTCCTGTCTTAACCTTTTGTGCAATGTTGCTGTTCAGCTGTTAATCAGCTGTTGCATTCCACTCCAGGGGGGCTGCCTGTCAATGGTGAATGGTTGTAGGGTGTGTGCACTGTTGATCGGTTCAGGTTTATAAAAGGGTTTTGGAAAAAAGGTGCTGTAGGAATTGATGATCAGTCGGTGCAGTAAGTAACGGTACGTTCCTGGTGAATGGAGTACAACTGAGTTAGAAAACCTGTGATCTAGAAATGACAAATTATAGGTATTATAATAATGTTCACTCAGTAATATAATACCTTGGTGAACAGAAAAATCTGATGACTAGATTCCTGTATAATGTTTATTTGAATAAAAGTGACCATTATGATTGTTTTCTTTGATATTTGCATGGCAAGGATTTGTAAACTTAAGTTAATTAATTAATAAATAAATAAATAAATAAATAATAAAAAATAAAATCTATGATCTGTTCTGAGTGGGAGGGGATGAGGGGAATTGTGAGGGAGGTGTGATCCTGGTAATTTTACAAGGGGATCTTCTGGGACAAATTAGCTGGGCAGCCTATTCATGTTTCTGATCCTTCTTAGACTCAGCAACAGCAAAAGCTTTGAATCAGAAGACTGTGTTGATCTCATTAACTTAGAAAAATGTTAACTATTAAGTAGGGTTCATTGCTTAATGGCCAGTCTGATCCCTTTGTCTTGATCCCTCTCGTGACCTGCACATGTCACATGCAGGGAGCAGTGTTGTCTACGAAACCATCAAGATTTACTGGTGTGAACAAGCAAGAAATGAGTAAAAATTCCTCCTGATTCTAGGGAGACAGTGTAACATTGTTAGTCCAACTCCAAACTGTGGTGGTGTGAGCATTAGAATACACAAAGCCAGCACAGTAAGATGTGTGTTTCTGTGCTGAGAGCAACTAGTCTTTAGTAACAGAATAAATCTGGACCTCATTCCAACTGGGAGTCTCTGGTTAATTGAAGAGATTAGCCAGCTTCTAAAGAGAGCCTTCCTCTTTGAATGCTAAAACTTCCTGTAATTAATATCCTGCGATCCTCTTCTGCTATGGCTGGTCTGTTGAACAATCTGTGGTGGTTGTTTTAGCCTCCATCAGGTTAATGTAGTTTCCCAGTCAGCATCTCTTGATGAAATTTTAGTAGCTTTACTTGGCCTCACTGGTTGCTCTGCTGTCTTGAGCATCAGTGACTCCATGGACACTCACTCCCGCTATTTGAGGCAGCTGGAGGTTAGGGTTGGTGATGAGAATATATCCGGGAGGCGGGGCAGGGGTCCTTCTGGCTCTCTTGGAGGTGGGAAAGAGTTCACTTTCCGTCATCTTAATGGAGTGAAACTGTTGCTCTCCAGAGTGGTATATGACTGGCTCAGTTGCGTCTCATTGGGCTTGAATCAAAGATTCAGTCCAAAATGGAGTGAAATTGCTGGATTAACAATTGTGACTCAATGCATGGGGCAGAGCAGTAGTGTTAGCTATCGTGGGTGTGTCTTGGGTTCTGGGCTCTGCGGGGTACCCTAGCCCTTGGCGTCTTGCTGTTCCAAGAGTACTTCTCTAGTGAAGTATTACCTCAGGAGAGAACTGGATTGTGATCATCATAGATGCTTGAGAAGGAGCCCCCTCAGTATGAGAGAGTGGGGACGGCTAGCAAGACATTTCCTGGGAGCGCCCCTCTGCTCTGGAAGTCTCTCCCAGTGCTCCATCTGACTTGCCCCTTCTGAATTTGCTGGGCTGTAGGGAACAAGGCAAAGACTGTCTTTTCTGAACCTGATAGAGGTTCTTTCGGCTCGTGTGGTATGAACACAAAGTCAATGCAGTTCTGTGGAGCCTGCGCAATAGATGCAGTGAATAGTTCCTCTTGCAGTTCTCTGTTCCAAATCCATTCCCGAAGAGGGCGAGGATCTTCCTCTCACCCCCTTCCCAGGCCCCAAATCATACACGACCATCCTTCTGGGCAGGGACAGCAGGACTGTGCAGTGAAGTTAATCGACACTCCCCTATGGTCAGGGCAAGCATTAGCTGTGGGATACAGCACAGCAGCAGCATCGCGGGGGTCACCTGGGCAGATGGTAATGGGTTCGGGAGGAGGAAGGGAACACCTGGGCTGGAAATGGAGCTATGCTGGAAGCCAGGCATGGGGACTTTGTTACTTGTGAATAAAAACTTGGAGTATGGGGGCAGGTAGGATGGTTGGGGTTAGAAACAAAGCATGTTCCTTTCAGAGCCTGGGGCTTCCTCTGCCTGAGGGGGAAGAGGTGGGGGAAGAGAACAGTCCCCCAGCAATTGATGTAAATGGAATCAATTGCTCTATTGTCCCCTAATCCTCTGCTCCTCCCTCCCCCTCCCCGAATGTCAGCTGACCATGTCCACAGGTGAATCTGATCACCGGGAGACTGTCTTGGAAGAGGGGCAGCTTCACAATGTGTTTTCATCTATCAGTGGACGCTGAGGTGGGATCAGCACCATTTCAGATAACAGCCCAGAAGAGGGAGGGATTTAAACAGAAGAGCATTGTTTGCCGATGAGAGGTAGTGAGGACAGATAAAAGGGACTGAGAGGTTGTGTTTCCTATTGCAGTACAGAGCTAATTAGAGTGGCCAGAGACCTGGCTCCTAGCCACCTCCTGTGGCTTCACGCCAAAGCTGCGATGCTCTGGATCTGACACACTTGGCTGTCACGTCAGGTCTGCACCTGGGATAGGATTGCTGACGGTTTGGTGAGCATGGGGCAGAATTAGTGCATGCTGTGTGCTCAGTTCTGGGTGGTGGTTGCATCCTTTTCAGCAACCCATCCTCCCCTACCCCATATGTTAGTGTGTTTCCATTCCACTGTGAACTGAGGCCTGTTCGAGAGAAGCTCCTCTGAATCCTCGCCTCTGATCTTGGGGAGCAAAGGGCAGCCTAGATATTTTGCTCCGGGTCCCCAGCCATGGTGAAGGATTAGGCAAGTCCACTGAGTGAGCTGAGCACACTCCACCTGGGCTCTGTGGCAATTTCTCACTTCCTACGGTGAGAGAGGTCCCTGCAGTCATTCCTGAAGTCATCCTGCCAAAAGCAGCTGCTGGATGAGGGCTGCATCAAGCCAGTTAGCAATGCTGTTCCTGGTTTGGGGGCAGCAGAATTCCCGGTCTGCATGGAATTCGCTCCTCCATGGGGGGATAGTTAGAAAACCCTTCTCTTTCCATCACGCAGGGGAGGTATGAGCCAGTTATGCTGTGAAATCCTGCTGTGGGGAGGTTGCCTGATGCTGACGCCAACTCCGGTGTGCGGCTGTGGATCGGACTGTGCATGTGTGTGTTCCTGTGTGTGATGCTGATAGGTAACTGATGCCAAGTTTCCTTTCTCGTGTTTCAGGGGCCATTCAGATGCTGCCAGATGCCACCAGGGGAGAGTTGACTTGGAAGCAGGAGCAGAGGACGATGTTTCGACGGGACGTCACTTTGGATCTGTGAGTCCTTGTTTTGAGGGACAGTTAGTCGGGGATACTGTGAATGTTGGACTGTCTCTGGAAGTTTTCACACTGCAGGGCAGGTGATGAATTTGAAGTGAGGTTGTCCGTCTCCCACCTTTTGTGCCAGGCAGAAGGGGTGAGAGTGTGGAACGGCAGAGAGATACCATAGAAGGGAAGGTAATAGTCACAGTGAAACTGAAGAATTGCCAGCCAGGAGATGGCCGGACATTTAGCTTGTGCCTTCTGAACGTCCCTGCAGTGAAGACCTCAGCATGAACACTTGTGGGCCATTCATAGCAGCTGTGCCAGGTGAGAGAGGAGGAACTTCCCTATGCCAAACTGGTGGTAGAGCCCTGAGAGTCGTTTGAAGCTGGGATCTGCAGGGATCACTGTCGCAGCTGACCCTGTAAGAGCTGCACTGAGCCCGTCCCTGCTTGGAGTCTCCTGTCTCTGGCCAAGTAGGTCTGAGCTGGTCTCTCTCCATGTCTTGAGCTTGCGCAGGGGCCTGTGGAGGGGTAGCTATGCCGTTGTGAAGCCATGTTTCCTGTGCTAGTTGAGGCCCAAGGACAGCATTGTAGTAGGGAATGGGGCCAGCTGGTTGGGGCAAGGCCAATGCCCAGGGCTCTTTAAACTTGTTTCAGCAGAGCCCGGCATAGTCGCTGCGGCTTGCCTGTTCCATTCACCTTCTGTATGACTCTCCCTCTGCGTGTGTACGAGTGCTCCAACCCTCACCTCCCAGGGCTGGGTGCCACGGCGAAGGAGAGGTGTACGGGGGAAGGGAGGGCCCTGTGGAGTTTTTGTGGTGCCTGGGGCAGTGCAGGGAAATGGCCGTCGAGCTAGGTCTTATCCAGCTCTCTCCATATGTTTTGTTCTGATGGTTGCATATGCTGGGCTCTGACCTTCAGAGCAGAAGGATGTCCGTATTGTTACATTTGTATCGTGTGTGTCTGGGGGCACCTCTCCTCAGAGACCCCGGTAGAGCAGGACAGGCTTCGGAGCTGTGGTGAGTGCTGCAAAGAGCCAGAGAGCTGCATCTCATGCTAGCTAGCTAGGTTCTTATCCAGTACTGCACACAGGGGTAGCTTGCAATGGAGATGCTAGGTCCCAGTGTGCAGTACCTCCTCTCAAGCTGGATGAGAATCTATCAAGTGCCACCTCTGCAACCACTAAGTGCATTAGTGAAATGCTTCTGCTAAATTGCTCAGCACTGTCAAATCCCTCCTCAGTGCTAACATCCCCCTGAGCTGGCTGGGAAAACATGTCGCTCTCTGAGGATCCCTGTTTCACCTTGAGGCTTGCTTTTGCCATCCGTAGAAGCAGGAGTGGGCCCTTAGAGCCATTGTTTGGGCTCTGGGGAAGGCAGTGCTGCGCCTGGTTAACACTGGGAAGTTTTCCATCTGCTCCAAAGGACTAGAAACGTAACTTCAACATCAAAGATCAGGGTTCGCTGCACTACTTTTGCAGCATCACAGGAGACGTGGGGCTTCCCACCCGGCAAGGAGATTCTGGGCTGCAGCAGAGAAGGGCCAGCCACACCAGAAACATATATTTCCTTTATTTTAAAACAGGGTGATGACTGGGCAGTTATGAGGGCTCTCAAAACCAGGGGATGGTGCAACAAAGGGTGCCCAGGTTCTTCTGGCTGCCCCTGCTCTGTTGGCTCACATGAGCCTTGAAGCAGGAGATCCCACTGGGCTCACAGACAAGGACCCAGTTCTCTCCCCTATCCGATGGTCCCTGCTGACACATGAGAGTGGAGCATTGTGAGGGCTGCAGTCAGGTGCAGGCCCTCGCGTTCGGGTGGACTGGGGCGCGCAAGTGGTCTCTGCAAGGGTTGTTAAGTTTTGTGTTCTTGCTCATAGGGCATCTGAGTGAGTGTCCCCCTGCATGAGACTTCCACTCTGAACACAGGCCGGTAAGTGCTCCATCCATCATGGGTTATAAAGATTGCAGTGGGGGTAATGCATGCACTGGAACATACTAGCACATGCTTCCTAGCCGTAGGGGAGGTGGTAACAAGAAGACCCCACTCAGCACCTCTCTCTGTGGAGAGGAAATGGCCTTCCAGCAAGGCAGAGCTGAGCTGATGAGCCTCAGCTGGTGCAATGAGCTGCAGCGGCAGCAGGCCCCATGGTTACCTCCTGGCAGTGTTGGAGTTTGTCCTGCAGGGCAGCACCCAGAGACTCTCATCAGGACTGGAGCGCTGCTGTGCTGGGCACTGGACACACAGGCTGCATCTACACGTGTAAATTAAGTCGACTTAAGCTTTACCCTGCGTCTACACTACAGTTTCCTTAAGTCGACTTAAGAAAAATAAAGTCGACTTAAGGAAAATTGTTGACTTTATTAAACCTTGTTTTAATTCGACTTAAGGCTTAAATCGACTCCCTAGAGTTGACTTAGGGCTACCTCAGGACTGCACCAATGCCCTCCCTGCTGGGGCGGTGCACAGGGGAAGCCTGGCATGCCCCCCCAAAGGGCAGGGCAGAGCCCTGCCCACCCTGCCCCTATGCCCTGCCAGGGTCCCTGTCCCCCTTTGCCCCATTGTACCTATGTACAATGGGGCAAAGGCTGAGCCCCCCTGGCACTGGGCAAGGGGTGCCCCCCCCCACCCCTGTGGACCTGCCCTAGGTCCTCCTACCCCCTAGAAGTCAACCTAGGCGTCCAGTGTGGACGCTCTAGGTCGACTTTGTAAGTTCCCCCCAAAGTCGACTTAAAATTTAAGTGTAGACTCACTAAGTCGACTTCACTAAAGTCGACTTAAATTTCCAAGTGTAGACATAGCCATATAGAGATGGGCTTGGTCCCTGCCCCAAGGAGCTAACACTCTAGAAGGACAAGGGTAGGGATACAGGGGGTGTGTTTCTCCTTGTTCTGTACCTTGGACATGCTCTTTAAAACTATTAGAAGTTGCCTCATCTGCCTCTCAACCTATCCTTTTCCACGGGCACCGCAGCAAGGTGAAGATCCAGGGATTTGATGGACACAGGGTAGTGGCCTCGCAGATCAGTTTGAGGAGGGCATTCATGCATCTGAGAGGGCTTGGGGGCTTGTTTTACAGAGCACAGAGTGGAACAACAGGAGATGATTGTTGCTTGTATAATGGAAGCTCACCAAGGGTCAGGGCTCCATTGTGCCGGCGCTGTATAGGCGCGTAACACACACAGCCCTTACCTCAGAGAGCTGGGAGTCTAGGTGTCAGAGGAGACGCAGCAGCGCGGGATTGGGGACGTACAAATGAAGAGCTGTTGTGCACCCTGTGTTCTGGGGCCGTAGGCTAGGAACCTTGGTGTCGGGCAGTTGTGAACATGGCAGAGGTGATTAGGGGCGAGAAGTCTTTGAATGATTGAGCTAATGGTCCCTGCTTTCCATACAGGAGGGAGAATGGTGCTCTGAAAGGAGGCAACGTGGCCAGGGAAGGGGAGTTGAGTTGCTAGAAGAGCTCCTGCCCTGGTAGAGCAGCTCCTGGGCAGAAGGGGATGGTTTTAGTCTGAGATCAGACGGGCCCTGCTCAGGGGAGCTTTCGCTTTGCACTGGAGAGATGCCTTGCAAGTGCTGGAGGAAGGGGAGGTGCCAGGGCACAGAGAGGTGTTACATTGTCAACATTGGGAGACGAAAGCAAGGAGGGCGGGAAGAGGGAGACTGTTCTGTGTCTAGGGGTAGCTGTATTACCTACCCCGGCACACTCGGAGGACTGCCATGCCCTTAGCATTGGAAACCTCAGCAGGCTGGGTGGCCTGGGACATGCCTCACTCCATATCTTGTGCTTACTGAAATGCCTTGAGAGAGCAAGCCGTTCCCCACATGCCCTGCACTTGCCTCTGTCTTTAACTGCTGCGGGCCAAGGACCCCTTGGCTCTAGCGATGTGTTCAGTGGCTGCAGCCCCCTTCCATACAGCCCCTGTTGGCAGCGACCGTGCGAGATCAATAGCTCCTGCTTTCACCATCGCTGCTGCTGTAAGGGTTGCAGTTTCCATATTGGAAAAGGCCTTTCCTAAAGAGCCCAATCAATACGCCGCTCTGAGGCCTGTTCTCATTTACTATATATAATCTGGACACTCGCTGTACGTGAGTGTGTGCGCGTGGATGGGGGAGGATGTGCCAACTCTCTGTTCGTGCAGGCTGGGAAAAGGACACAGCTAAAGTCTTCTCTGTCCCGCTTTCCTGCTACAGCCATTACTCCAGGATCCTATCTGTCAGTTCCTCCTGCTCTCTTAGCACTTTGGATGGGGAACCGCCGGGGAGCACAGGGTATTTGATCTCCTGCGGCAGGGAAGCCCTTGGGGCTGGCTGGGGCACTGGTGACCTTCTGCTCTCTGCCCTTTCTGCTTTTGGCAGGTGACCAGTTGTCGCACCCAAGCAGGAGGGAGGATGACGAGCACAGCTCCATCCAAGAAGCCTTACCGCAAGGCGCCGCCGCAGCACCGTGAGATCCGCCATGACCTGCCTGTCCTTCGAGACGACCAAGACGGCGTGATTCTGGCTGAGCAGAGTCAGGTAACGGATAACCGGGCGGCTACGGGCCTGGCGCCGTTACGCCAGCAGGCGGGGTTTAGTTACACCGAGGCAGGCCAGCTCAAACAGGTGGATGGGTTTGAGGTGTGCAACCTTAACTTTTCCTCCTCCTGGTCCCTGGAGTCGAGCAGTGACAAGGAGCTAGCAGGGTGCCGAGCGGAGCTGAACCTCAAGAGCCAGACTCTGTCACCTCTGCTGCTGCACAGCGGGAAGGCAGGGAGGCGGAGTGGGAAGCGCGGCCGGCACCCCAGCCGTGGGCGTCTCAGCAAGTTCATGAGCCGCAGTGTGGAGACAGTGGTGGTGTCTGGAGATGAAGGCCAGAGGCCCACCTGCTCCTTCAAGAGCAGAAGCCTGGAGCGCTCCCTCATGTTCAAGGAGCCTGCCGAAGTCCTCGCTCCCAGGAAACTGCAGGTCTCTGCTGCCCATTTGCCTCTCAAAGGGATCCTGAAGCGGACAGGCATGCTGGAGGTGTGCCCTGAGAGCTTGCGGAAGTCCCGCTCGGTAGAGATGCTGACCCATGGCCGCAGCTCACGCAAGTACAGTGACCCTCAGCTGTGCCTCAGCCGGAGGGAGAGGCACTCACTGGAGCGCTGCAGCAGCTCTGCTGATGCCATCAGGCGCCAGGAGAAGGTCACTGAGGAGAAGCTGCAGTTCTCTAAGTTCCTGGATGAGATCACCCACCAAGTGCTGAGCCCTGTCCACCTGCAGTCGCTGGGAGAGGGCAGAGCAGGAGTGGGAGGCCAGGACTCTCCAGCCTCACCAAGAGGCTCCACTCCAGAAGGCCAGAAGGAAAGCCAGCCCGAGGGGGCCAAGCGAGCAGCTGAGAAGAGCCCCCGTCCGAGCAGGAGAAAGGCAGAGAAGAAGCGTGAGGGTCTGGAAATGGCTTCCTGCAGGAGGAAGCCTCCTGAGGAGTTTGAAAGGGCCCCCCGGCTGAGGAGAAAGCCCATCCTGGTGAGGAAGGACAGCAAGGAGAAGTTCCTGTCCTTGGAGAGGCGGGTAGTGGATCTGTGTCAGTATGAGCTGGCAGAGCTGGGTTTGGTGGGGGTGTCCTCTGAGCAGCAGCAACAGCAGCTGCTGCCTTCGTGGAAGACGAGTCAAGAGGGTGGAAGGGACAGAGAGAGGGACCGAAGCAAGCAGCAGTTGCGGCAAGTGCAGCTGCAGCATATTGGCCAGAAGCCCGTGACAGAATCAGGCTACCTGGAGAGAGCATCCTTCTCCCCTCCAATACACTCAAGCCAGGAGGAGGCCACTGCCTCACATAGAACCTCCCCTTCCTTCAGCCTAGCACTAAACAAGGTAGGTGCGAGTCCTGGAGCCCAGGCCCCTCACTCAGGATGGGGACAGAGGTCTCCGAAAGGCCATGCCCACCCCCTTTGGCTCCCAGAGGTGCCCTTACTGTCGATGTGGGGAGTGAAGGGTGAGGCGTTGGTGTTTGAACTCTCCTCTCATTCGGATGTTGATCTATGGAATGTGGCGTCTGCCTCCAGGGAGGCCGGGCCAAGGAACTTTGGCTCCCTATTCCATGTGCTGTGAGGGGCTCTCCGAGGCTCCCTTAAGGTACAGTCTTCATCCCAGCTGCCCTCACACCACTCCCGTTCCCCATGGGGAGGTTCTTCCTGAATTGGCTATTGGGGTTGCCTGAGAGCAAAATGCTGAGACCTCCAGAGGGACAGAGCATCGCTCTTGGGATTACCCAGCCCTGGCCCTTCCGTACTCTGAATGCGCATATGGTGCTAATGCCTCTTGAGCCTCCAGCCTCCCCACTAACCTATTTGGAGGCAGATCCTGTTCCTTCGCTGTGTTGCTCCCAGGAGTGACCCAAGTGGGCAGCTAACTTGACCCCAGGATGGTAGGCCCTTCATGGGGCTCTTTGGCCTTCAGCATTTTGCCTCTTGTCTTTGTGTCCAGGTTACCCAGGGTGCTAGTTCCCATAACCAGCTTGAACTGAGCACAGAGAAACCCTCATCTGGGCTTTCCTGGGTACAGCAAATAGAAAAGGTGCTTCCCGGCTCTTAGCCACTCAGAGCAGTTCTTTCATGATCTCCGGAGTGTGCTCTTACCACCACCGTTAAGGGTTCCTAGGTTTGTGTGTGCAGATCCATGAGACTCCCCTCCTCGCTGCCCAGACTTTGGGGGGCTGCTGAAGGTTGAGGCAGCAGCTGTGGGGTGATCACTAGCTTGTAGCACAGGAGGGAGGAGAGTTACAGGATCTCTGTGAGAGTCTCTGGTTTAACCCAGACTACCGTGTAGCCTGAAATGAACCATGTGGCCTGTCTTGATATTGCCTGCTTTGAGAGGCGCTGTCTGAGCAGTGCATATAATAGCTTCCAGCTTTCCTAGCTATGCAAGACATGGCCTGCCCAGAGCTGGGGGGAAGGAGTTCATCTCTCAAGATCTTGCCCTTTGGTACTAGCTTGAGTCTGATGCTCATTTTGAGAGGTTCTCACAGCTGTTTTCTTCTCTGCACAGGAGCCCTTGACGGATGCAGAAAGGATGAAGTAAGTGTCCTGTTCCCTACTCGTGCTCCAGTCTCACAGTCACTGAGTGCACTTATTCACACCTCCCATTATCCAGCTTCTGCCGCACCGCTTAGCCCTTTGAATCTGTATGATGAGTTTCCCTTCTGTTGAGAACCTAAGCCCATTTGGAGAGACCAGAGCAGTTTCTCTCTGTTCTGCTTCCATTTGCCAAGTTTTGTGTGGTTCCCTGCATTACCTGTAGGGCCAGTTCCCAGTGTAGCTGGATGCAGGAATGCAGACAGGACTCCTTTAGGAGACACAGCTCAGGCTGCATTTAATGCAGTTACAGTTTGAGGTGGGGCAAATAACCCCTGTTCTAAACATCTATTCCTCATCATCAAAGGGAGAAAAACTCAGAGCACTACCATTTTGGTGTGACCCCTTGTAACCAGTGTCTGAGCTCCCCCTGCTGACTGTGAATGAAAACTTGCTGCACAGAAAAAACAAAAAAAAACTAGCAAGAGACAGCTCTGTAAATCTTGCTTCCCTCAAAGTCTCAGTGAAGAGCAAACTGACGTAGCTAGAGGGAGACTGTATTTTCTAGGTTTCTTTGAACAGCTGAATCCAGTGAAAGCAGCTGTGTGGGAAGGTGCCTCCTTTTTTGAGGGGAAAAATGCGCTTAGTGTTACAATAGGGCCCTCTGGAGGCTGCTTTGTATGCTAGCCATACCTCTCTGCATAGCTGTGCACCTTCACCAGCTGCACTCATTGGCCCAGTAATTGCAGAGCCTCCTCTCCACTGCATGTTTAGGTATAGAGGGCTATAGCTGGGAGTGTGGATTTGTGATGTCTCCAGCTCCTGCAGCCTGGGCTGGAATAAATTATTAAGTGGGTTTCATTTTCCACGGAGGGACACCTGAGCTATGCAGCCCATTTGGCTAGTGGGCTTCATCCATAGACCGTAACCTGAGAGGGAGCTGGAGACACAGACGGCGGGAGTGCTGTGTGCTTCTATGCCCCTGCTCCAAAAGTAGAGAGTGACTTGTGCTGCCAGGAAGCAAGGGCCTGAATTTGAGCTGCGCCGAGATGCCTCTTGCTGCTTTTGACTCTCCTGCCAGTTTAGTTTATTGCTCCAGGCACTGACTGCTTCTAAAAACAAAACCCACAGCCTGAGCAAAAGTCACCTAGGGCAGAAGGGGCTCTGCTACTGCCCCCAAGCTCCATCCATGCATCTCACTCCTAACCTCCTGAGCACCCCCCCCCCCAGTCTACTTCTGCCTTCCCAGCCCTCCCAGCGCCCCATATTCTTGACCTGCAAAGCACCCTCGCAAAGTGCTTTCCCTGGGGCTTGGAACAGTAGCTGGAGTCCAGAGGAGCAACAAAGTCCTCCACAGGCAGCATGTGCACACAGACACCATCAAACTCATCACAACATCCTGTTGGGGTGTGAGAGGAGGAACGTGATCTGAGCTGAAAGAATCCGTCTCTTCACAAGGACATCCATGTGAAATGCCCATACACTCCCCAACAAGATCTTGAAGAGGGGAACTCCCCACCAGCTGAGCTGGAATGGGAATGGGGGCCATTTTTAGCTGTTGGGATGGTGCTGCCAGAATGATCTGAGAGCATCGTCACTGCCTGGATGTGGTCTCTGCCTCTTTGGGAGGTTAGATGCTGGGTGAGGCCAGCAGCCCCTATCGCTTGCTGAGTGGTGTGTTGTTGCTCTGTGACACAGGCTCCTGCAGCATGAGAATGAAGAGCTGCGCCGACGACTGGCCTATGTCACAAGCAAGATGGAGGCGATGGAGAGGGAGCTGGAGTCTGGCCAAGACTACCTGGAGCTGGAGCTGGGTCAGAATCGTGAAGAGCTGGAGAAATTCAAGGACAAATTCCGCAGGTAGGGTGAAGACCAGAGGAGAGAACATGGCTGTGGGGAGAGACAGAGTGACCCCACCTGAGGAGTCGCTTGGCTGGCTCGAGACAGCTGAGCCTGTGTTGTGTTCAGGTGAGGCTCATGGTCTGGAGAGGTTCGTAGAGTTGCAGAGAGAGCTCGATATGCATTGTAATAACACAGCCACCTCTAGGGAGGAGCACAGCAGTGCTGCTCAGCAGTTCAAAGTGGGAAATGGAGACTTCTTTATCCATTTGATTATTAGTGGCAAAATGGAATTGCCTGAGCTGGAATTTAGTCCGCATTTTGGGGTTAATGCCCTGACAAATGCAAAGAGAAATGAGTGGCCATAGATGGCAGCCGTCTCTGTTTTATGTCTCACCTAAAAGGCAGCACCTTAGTGAGACCACCATTCCCTACCACCGCATTTGAGCCCCATACTGTAGTGTGCCCACCCCACTACCAGCGCCAGCCTGGTTTTTCCTTGCAGGTATCTGGCCTAAAACCAGCCCCAGTCTAGCCCAAGAGCTGCAGGGATCACAGCCACCAAGTGAGAGAATCAGGGCAAAGAATTACCATGTCTGCGTGCTCCTTTCCGGGCGTGTGGGGAGCTGCTCTCGCTCTCTGACTTATGGAGAGGATTTGAGTTGATGGCCCCGATTCCTTTTCACCTGGATGTCCGTGCCTCTGTTTAGGTTACAGAACAGCTACACTGCTTCGCAGAGAACCAATCAGGACCTGGAGGAGAAGCTGCATGCATTGGTAACTGAGCTGCTGAGCCTCTGGGTAGAGGAAGAGGGGGAATCGTGTGTGTTGTGATGGAGGGAAGGACCCTGCTTACAGGGTTGGCACTGCAGCAGCTGGTGGGTGAGATTCTGGCCAAGTCTGGTGCCCTGAATTGGGACTTTACTGAGTCCCAACTGCATCGTGCACCAGAGCTTGGTTCCCCCTCCATAGGGTTACAAGTCATTGCCATGTTGTGTCAGCCTCTTTGAAGGTGCCAGGGGTGTGCTGCAGACTCCGGGGTGTCACTTCTGGGGGGCTGGGGCTGTTAGTGCAGAGCCTGCGTGTTTGTGTATGTGTGTGCATTGTGTGCATTCATAACACTCATGGCTGTTTCTTTTCTCTCCCTCCCTCTCTCTCTTTCCTTCCCATGCTGCCGCTGGCACACGCTGGGTACACTCACCTCTCAGGCCTCTCTCAGCCAAAGCTGGATTTTTGCAGTTGCGTCTTTGTTTGTGTTTTTTTCTCCTCTTCACGTGTCTCAGCCTGTCATTTTCATTGTCAGTCACACATTACTCTCCCACTTGCACCATCCTAGACCGAGGGGCCCCGCAGACCTCATCCAGCCAAGGGCTCCACCTGTACAGAGCAAAACAGCTGCCCACAGAGATGGCAGGTCCTAGCACGCAGTGCTCCGGCCAAACGGGAGCATTTGATTCTTATCCAAAGGGAGCATTGCCTGCTAGGAAGCCCAGAGCACACAGGCTGCATCACTGTATTATGGGCGTGGGTGGCTGAGAGCCACATTTGGCCACCCGCACTGTAAGTAACCAGATGCTGCTCTAGCCATCCTTGGTCACCTGCCCGTATTAGAGAGTGCAGGGTCAGTCCTCACCCTAGCACTAGGAGCTTTTGGGGTTAAAGTTATTTGTGCAATTGCCAAAAAGTCAGTCCGTGTTTCCGAAACGCCTTGACCCCGCACGTATCACTGCCGCTCGCACTGGGCCCTGGTACCGTCGCTGCTTCACAAGTGGACCCCGTTAGTTATGGACTTGCAGCAGGTTCTAGGCCTTCTGTGGTCCTGAGGATATGGGACAGAGGAGCCACATCGGGAGCTCTGAGCTGTTGCCCTCTGACTTTCACTAGCCTCCGTTTCTCCCCCAAGCAGGAGCCCTTGGAGAGTCTAGCAAGGAAATATCCCCACTTTGGGAACAGCATTAACCAAGGGGAAACTGGCTGGCAGGCCGTTAAAACCAGAACAAGCCCTGGGGTCTTCCCTGGGCTCTTGTTCAAAAACAGAACCTTCTCATTGCTGAGTCCACTTCTGTCACATCCATTACTGACACCCCTGCCTCTCTGAGCAACATCTTCCTGTTGCCAGGGTGAAGAGGATTGGATGTCACAAGCCCAGTGATCTTTGCTGCTGGTAAAGGTGTTGGGTTACCAGGGACTGATCCTTGTGCATCAGCAGAGAAGCATCACTTCTTCCCTGGTGCTGGTGCTGGTGCTGGTACAGTCCACTTGTGACTCTAAAGCTGTAGGAAGAGGGGCTGTGCTGTGAAGGATCCAGCCCACCTCACTGCAATAGCTAACAAACATGGCGAGAATTCTGAAAAGCCAGCATAGGGTGGCTGGCTTCGTGTGCTGTCAGAGCCCCTCCCTCTGTGAAGAGCCGAGGCTGTTTCCCGTCAGGAAGGTTTTAGTTCCACACTGAATGTGCTTTTGTGCGATGCAGGGGGCTAGGTGGAGGGAGAGGCCAGGCTAGCCTGTGCTGGTGGGATTTATGCCTTGTGTTCCTGTGTCCCAGATAAAAAAGGCAGAGATGGACCGGAAGACACTGGACTGGGAGATTGTGGAGCTCACTAACAAGCTGCTAGATGCCAAAACCACCATCAATAAACTTGAGGAGCTCAATGTAAGTTTCCAGTCTGTAGCCTGTGTCTGCTAACCTGGGGAACTGGCTGGTGGAAGCGCCATGCCTGATTTGTACATGGTCTGGTCTATAGCTTCCTTGCTAATGACTGGGAAAGGGGAAGCAGCACATGGCTGATATTCATCCATGCTAAATTGTGGGGAGCTGAGAATGCCCGTGAGGGCGGGGAAGCAGGAAATAGCAGTATGACATTTGGCCTGAATCCTAGATGTTGAGGAGTGAGCAAATGAGATCTGAGTTTGCCGTGTGATGTGGTAGCAGAAAAAGCCCACCTGAGTTTGGGCTGTAAAACCAAAGGCCGAGCCTCCTGGTGCTGGGAGAGGGCTGATTCTTCCAGGCAGGTTTGGTGCGACAGCGGCAGGGATCCCGCACTTGATTCTGGGCCCCTCACTAACATTGGCGAGAGTTCAGAGAAGGGCCGTGAGAACCATGGGGCGCCTGTTTAGGGAGTGAACTCTCCAGTTGGGCTGACAGCACAAGGGTTTGGGGAGGGGCACAGACCTTCACAGATATTTGAAGGGTGTCAGGTCCCAGGAGGGAGAGGAGCCAACTACAGATGGTGCAAACGGGGAGAGAGGGTCTTAAATGAAGAGGCGCACGTGTGCTGCGATGTACTGGCCTGTGGAAGAGCCTCCCTCAGGAAGCCAAGGGAGTCCCATAGTGTGGGGTGATCGCCCTCCTGTGAGTGAGATGTCTGCTCAGGCAGGAGCTGGTGCCTGCATGCGTTGCTAGCTGTTCCGGCGAGGGGATGAGTCAAGGCCAGCGTGACCCCCGTCCTCCTGTGCTCTCCCAATAGGAGCGCTATCGGCAAGACTGCAACCTTGCGGTGCAGCTGCTCAAGTGCAACAAGTCCCACTTCAGGAACCACAAGTTTGCTGACGTGAGTAGCTGCTCGGCAGCGGGATCAGGGAGGGGGCTCGCAGCTGTCTGTGCCCAGCCCTTGCTCCACACCTGGCCCCTTCCCTCTGCAGGGGGTTCCAGCTGGCTTGTGTCCTGCTCACACACGCACACTCCTCCTTGACATAAGGAGCTCCCAGCCCTTGGTGCAAGGCTCTGCTGACTCCTCCTTCGGGCCAGCTCCATTTCACATCTCAGTCAGGGGCTGTCATAAAAAGATCCTTGAGCTGAGTTTCCAGGGAATGGGCGGGCGGTTGTCTGGCACAGCAGCCTTGACTCCGATATCCCGGGTGCCTGAAGGGAGCTGGCAGGGGAGCCAGGCCTTTCACTGTCCCCTTTGTCCTTTCCCCCGTCTCACCCGGCCGCATATAAGGTCTGTCCTGCCTAATGAATGACCAGGTGAACCAGGATGCAGATGACTGGCTCATGAGAGGGCTACCCATGCCGGATTTGGGTATACTCACCAAACCTGGGGGCTTATGGATCTGTGGCTCTGGGTGCAGTCCTGGGGCTGGGAAAGTGGGAGATCAGTGCACCCTGTCCAGGGTGGGGCAGCCCAGCCTGTCCCACTGAGGGAGGGAAGAGCTCATGTGCATGTCGGCCTTGCTTCTTCCTCTCCTCGCCCTGGAACAGGATCTGGCCTCAGCCGCAGGGTTCTCCCCAACTCTCCATAAAGCCTCATCACATGGGCTCCTTGCGCCCCAGCCCCTCAGAGCGCCCTGCCCATCCAACCCTTGTCTTTCACAAGTGAGCAGGTGACTGGTATGTCATTCCCCAGGCGTGTCTCAGATTAGCACTCCTGAGGTCGCTGTATCAGTTACTGCTGGGGTAACCTTGACCTCTCCCAGCTGTCGCCCCTCACGGGAGCTTTGAATTCTGCCCCCGAAGGGTTCAGCCACACGCAGATGCCACTGAAGGCAAAGTGGACCTAAGCAACTGTGCAGGGACCTTCTGCCTCGCACCCAGCCGTTCCCACTCTGTGCGCCCTGGGCCCACCTGTCTGACTGCAGCAGCCTGTGCTGTGGGTCGGGGCCGTGGGGGTCTGCAAAGCCAAACCCAGTCTTCCAGCGCGGTGTGTGTGTGGCCAGTCGAAAGGCAGTCTGGGAGTTAATAGGTGAGGTGGAATAGAGTCCGCTTGCCTGGCTGGCGGTGAGGGGTCAGTGCTCACCCCGAGCTCAGAGCTGCTCACTGCGTGCAGTGAAATGCCAGGCATGCCCCGAGTGCTACCCTCCTGGTGCTGGGGGCTCTGACCCAGCAGCTAAACCCTCTGAGCTGGGGTCAGCAAGGCTCCATCCCAAGAGCTAATGCTGCAGTATGGCAGCTGGACCAGACAGGAGTCGGCAAGTGCCAGGACAGTCATCGATACTGATCCCAGGGCAGGCTGCCAAGCACTGTGCTGCAATTACTGTGCTCCCTGGGAGCTGCACATCCTGGCAGCGGGGCTGGCCAGTCACTTCAGCGCAAACGCCAGCTGATTTTCCACTGATCAATAGCTCCCTTGCCTTGCGCACACCAGTAGGCTCCTCTCTGCTTTCGTGGGCCCAAGGCCCCTGGGCAGTCTTCCCTTGCTCCCACTCCTGAATGGGGCCCCTGGGGCAGGCTCCCTGGTTCTCTGAGAGCAACAGCCTCCTGCAGCCAGAACTGAGAGCTAAGGAAAGCTCAGCTAACCCCTCCTGTGGGGCACCTGTGCCCTGTTTCAAGGGCGGAGGCAGCATGTATGTCAAGCTGGGCCGTGCCCAGGGGGTGGGGAGCAAGTGAGTGTGCTGGGGAATAGGGGGGATGTGCGCTAGGGATGGGTGGGGCAGGAAGTGTATTGCAGTCTCCCAAGTGCTGCTTTGTGGCTGCATCAGCCTCTCTGGGCTCTGCTGAAGCCCTGAGGTGCTGTTCTAGCCCCTGCTCAATGCCCTCTCTCCTTCATCCTAGCTTCCCTACGAGCTGCAGGACATGGTCAGTAAGCACCTGCACAGCACCCAGGAGTCTCCGGGCCCCGGCCAGGAAGCTGCCCATACCCTGGCCCCATCTGACGTTGTGCCTACCTCGGTCATTGCCAGGGTCCTGGAGAAGCCCGAGTCACTGGTCCTGAACTCGGCCAAGTCCAGCAGCGGAAGCTGCCCCATGGCTGAGGATGTCTTTGTGCATGTGGACATGAGTGGGGCTCTGCCAGACGCTTGCTCCAGTTCGGGACTGCCTGGGAAGGAGGGCGGGGAGGCGGGGAAGCAGCAGAACGGAGGCTGCAAGCCACAGAGCAGTGTGGAGAGCCTGCCAGAGGAGGTGCCGGCCTTTGAGAAACTGAGCCCCTACCCTACACCCTCCCCTCCCCACCCAATGTATCCAGGGCGCAAGGTGATTGAGTTCTCTGAGGACAAGGTGAGGATCCCGAAGAACAGCCCCCTGCCCAATTGCACCTATGCCACGCGGCAGGCCATCTCCCTGAGCCTGGTGCAGAGCGAGGACGAGAGCAATGACCGGCACCGGACGCTCCCCAACAGCCCTGTCTCAGAGGGCCACCATTCGGCCTCCAGCTGCTCCTACCAGCCGTCACCCAAGGCAGTTCGGCCACATGGCTCCTCGCAGAGCAGCCCTTTCAGCAGCCCTCCCCAGATCCCCAGTGCCTTCGCCAGCTCAGCCAGCTCTGAGGAGGACCTCCTGGCCAACTGGCAGCGGATGTTTGTGGACAGGGCCCCCCCCACTTCAGACCAGGGGCTGGTGGGCCGCACCTCCTTCAGCCGTGACATGGCCCCAGAGCTCCAGAAGCGATTCAGCCGCTCCATGCAGGAGCTGGGCAGAGTGGCTTCTGCCTACTCGGACGGTGAGGAGTCTGTGCAGAGCTGTAGTTGGACTGTGAGCCGGGACTCGAGTGTGGACACAGACAGCACTGAGTCCCGAGCCCGCAAGAGCCATTTCTCTGACTACGGCATGGACTTCTCCCAGGATGAGGCCCAGAAGCTGCTCCAGAGCAGTGGCGGGGGCACCGCTGAACCCAGCAGCCCCCCGCCAGAGAAGCGCAAGGACTATGTGGGCCTGGGCTCACCTGGAAGCCCGGCCGAGGAAAGGGAAATGCTGCTGCAAGCAAGCGAGGAGAGTGGGGAATGCAGGAGCAAGCCTCCTTCAGGGCGGCCACATCGCAGCCCCAAGAGGATGGGTGTCCACCATCTCCATCGTAAGGACAGCCTGACACAGGCCCAGGAGCAGGGCAACCTGCTTAATTGAGGAGGGGCAGGGAGCACACTCCAGAGCGGTGCTGTAGCTGCCTCTCCACCAGGGCGCTCTCACCACTCCTGGCCTCGGTGTCCCCAGTCCCGCTTATGTCAGAGGGGGCTCCCAACTCCCCTCCCCCTTTTATTTATTCTGGTTTGATACCCAGAGGAGCCGGGATCTCTCCGCCAGTCCATGCCCACCGCACCACAACTTGCAATCAGGGCCTTGTTCACATGTCTATGCTTACCCTCACCCCGCCGCCACCACCACCCTCCCCCCCCTCCATCTTACATCTTCATCCTGCCACCACCTCCCCCTCCCCCTCCATCTTACGTCTTCATCCTGCCACCACCACCCTCCCCTTCCCCTCCATCTTACAGCCTCACCCCACCACCCTCCCCTCCCCTCCCCTCCCCCTTACACTCACAACCTCCTCTTGGCTCCCAAGCTCTCATTTTTATGCTGATGCCCATATCCCTGGGTGCACTTACACCGGTACCCATGGCCGCTGTGTTCCTACCTTTCAGTTTGTGCCAACAAGTAGCAACTCTTTGCCTGTTCTTGTCCGAATCCCCATGAGCCCTGGCAGGCTATGAGTGGGGCATGAGGACTGCACGGGAGGGGGTGCTCCTTGTCACCTGGCCCCCTAATGTAGGTCAGCAGCATTGGGGTGGGGTCTTGTTTTGCTGTGTTTTGTTCCCCCAACTGCCATGTGGCTCTCTGCAGAAGTCGGGCGTCAGCAGTGCCTGGGTCGCCTGTGAAGCTTCCTCTGCAGATCCCAGCTGTCTTAGCTCATGCACGTGGCTTGTGCAGAGGCAATGCATTGGGAGAGCCCCAGTTCCCTCTGCTGCAGGACGGGCTCCATAGCTGCCCCCCTGCCCCAGGCTGGCCAGCAGTGTTCCTATGGCAGCGGTTTCCACGATGTGAGTTGCATTTTGTGTGTTTGTGTGTCCATCTCAGTGTGCTGTTGCACTGGCCTGGCTCTCCTTTGGATGGTGCTGATTCTCTGCTCCTGGGTCTTCCTCTCATTTTTCTTCCCTCCTTCCAGGCCTTTGCTTTTCGGATGTTTTGGTTTTCTCCTCCTGCATAAAAGAGCAAAGCAGCTGATGGCCAAGCCATTGTCTTATTGGGGTGGGGGGTGAGGTCCTATCCTAGGAATCCCTGGCAACCTTACCATCCTGGGCTTTCTCCTCCAGCAGAGCCTTGTGAACTCCAGGGCCGGATTTTACCCCGGAGAGCAATTCATGAAAGGCATGAGCAGGGCCCCGGGGGAGAGAGAGACCTGAGGAGCAGAGTTTATAGCTGCAGGGTGCAGGTATCTGTTGGCTCAGTGGTTGGGTCACCCTCTGGGAAGGCCCCTGTGCATGTGCATCCCTTCCTCTCTGGTCCCGGGCTGGCTCCGGTGCTCTCCAAGACCTTCCCTCTTAGGGCTGGAGTTCTGAATTTGATTTTTCTTACGTTGAGTGTTGGTACGAGTTTCCTTTTCCATGTCTGCGCGCTCACTGTCTCTGCGGAGGGGAGAGGTCCCTAATGTCGATATTTTATTTGGCAAATAGAGCCCTAGTGTCTAGTGTTAGGTTCCTAAGATGCCCTTGCCTAGCTGGTTTTTACCTCTACCCAAAGGTGTAACCTAGCACGCTGGGTGCCTGCGCTGCTCTCTCGGGCCAGGGGCCCCCTTCCCCTGTGATGGGTTTGAAGGTGTAGGGAGTGGTGTGGCATCCTTCCGCCAAGAGCAAGCTGCTACTGCACTCTTCGGCTGGCTGAGGAGCCTGCAGCCTCTCCCCACAGGCAAGAAGCTCCCATTCGAACACCCAGCGGAGATGCCGTCTGGGGAACCGTCCCTCCCTAAGCCCTTTCGTTTGCCGCGGGCGACAGCCACAGCCGAAGCTTTGTTCTCAGCTCCAGCCTGGGGGCTGCAGGGCCTGTGCAGGGAGCTGAGGCCTCCCCTGCGTGTCTTGGCGCAGCCCCTGGTAGGTTTGGGCGCTGGTCACAGCGGCTGCCTGTGCACTTGCCTTGTTCCTGGCCACTCTGCTCAGTATTTCAGCACAGCTGCCCTAACAAATTGGTGCTAATGGAGGGAGCCTTTCCTCAACCTACAAGGTACTAATCCTCAGTGTTCAGGAGGGGACAGACGGGCTTTTCCTTCTTTGCAGCCCTGTAGGCCACTTGCAACAGGAATGGTGAGGTCCAAGCTGCTGTCTCCTCCCACCCCAGCCAATGGGCATCTCCTGTTGACTGGGCTCAGTGTCCCTTGTCAGCGCAGCCCTCCTGAGCTGCCTGGAGATCTCAGTTGTATCTCATGACGTAGCTTTGAGCTGCAAGTGTACACCAGGGCACCTGCACTGCTGGCTGAGGCTGGCCTGGGCTGTCTGGTCCATGTTCATCTAGGTGGGCCTGACCACCTCCATCTGTCAGCGAGAGCTGCTTCCCCTCACAGCTCAGCCCAGAGGACCCTGGTTGCAATTGGCTGTCCTGAACAGGTTTGGACCGAAATGAAAACCACCTGATTGCTGAAGCAGCTGGTGTGCTGGTCCCTGTCAGGCAAAGCTAATCTCCCTTCTGCCTTTGATCCCCTCAGGCTAGATGCACGGTTGGTGGGAGATCAATGCCATGGGCCCATTCCAGGCCCTGGTTCAGCAGTTCAGTGAGAGAAATGTTGAGGGGAATATTGTGGAGTGAGAAAAGGAGGAGCTGCATCCCTGGGGCATTGGGCCTTCATCCTTTGTACTCCTTATCTCTGGCGGGACTGGCCTGTGGTGGCTGCACTTTTCAGTGTCCCAGCTCCGGCCTGCTAATCTGAACTAACGTTCTTTTTTCTGAGATTTTCAAACTGATGTATATTTTAAAACCAGAAATAAACTATTTTAAAAGTAAGCTGTGACTGAGAGATTCTGTGCACTCTTACCACTGGCTGGGAAGCCAAGAGCAGGCAAATCCTGGCAGCTGGGGATCTCTTTAAGGCAAGTGTCTATCCTACGGGCGTGCAGGGTCCTGCGTGCCACTCACTGGCTTATCAGAGGTGAACTGAGCGTATGGTCTGTCTTTTCAAATGACATCCTGGTTCTTCCTTTCACCATTCAGTACATGTCTACGTTTTAGCTACACAGTATTTGTTCAAGGTGTGTTGTTGCAGAGAATTGACTCGGCTCCCCAGGAACAGAGCCACAGGGCCAGGGAAGGAGAGTTCAGAGTGGTGAGCAGTGTTGGCCTGAAGAGAAGCCAGATGAGCGTAGAATTGTAGGTACTGTGGGAGCTGCTCTGTTGCTCACGCTGAATATCAGTGCTAACTCATTCAGCCCACTAAGTTACTGGAGGAGTCCTCACACCCAGCAATGTTCACGTGTCATTGACTTAGAAGTTGGCAGTCCCAGCGTGAGCACACTTTTTTAAAGGGTACTTTTGCCTTTTGCACGACTGTATTGTGACCTTAAAACAGCTCTTTAAGTGTTCTGGTTTCATATTTACTTAAATGTACCTGCCTCAACGGCGAGGATCACTCAACCCTAACCACATTCGCAGTGAGCCCCTTGAGCCTCAAGAGTGGTGTAGGCTGCATGGGAGAAAGGGGCACTGAATACCTCTGTGTTCCTGTGCTGTAATTGAAGACCTCTGTATTCCAGGGCTCAATGTGGTACCTTTTCTAACTAGCCCACAAGTGCCAAACTCACTGTTGTCAACTCTGTGCTACTTGGTGATGTTTTATTAAAGCCCCAGTTCCTGGAGTCAGGTGATTAGGTGAGACCCAGCTTTTATTTATGAGAAGGGCCTTTCTGACCCTTGTGATTGTAGGGAAAAGTTGCCAAGCATGACCCACGGGCACCTAAAGGCTCAGAAAACGAAAGAAAGAAAAAGAACCCACTGTTACTTGTGATTTTTGTGCTAATCCCTTAACTTTTGGGGGCCTGACCTATGATTTCTGAATATTTGATGCTGGTGATACTGTGAACCGCTAATGGAAAAGACCGTCCAAGCCTGAGGGACAAAGCCCCTGAGCTCATGCTGTGTGGCTTACACGAGAGCACCTTAGGAGCTCCCTGGCCAAGGCAGAGGAAGACTTGTGTTTTCCTGCTTCCCTGTGGGGTGTGGGAGGAGAGTGCCTCCTTGTCACCTCCTAGGGGCAGGCATGTGCAGGATTTTCCCTTTTTAGGGGTAGTTCCTGCTCTTTGTCCCTATAATTTATTTTAGTCTATGCTCCTGGGAGCAGCTGCTCCTGCTGCTGCACTGTAATCCTCCAGCCTTGAACCCTGACCCCCCCTGTCTGGCTCCAGCAAGGTGCCTGGGGCACTTGGCCCACTGCACATATCCTGCTGGGCAGGCACTGGCTGGATCTTCCCCATAGGGTGCAGACTCTGGGCCAAGTTCCCACACCTGGCCTCCCCAGCAGGGTTCTGACAAGGGTCCCACCATCTCCCTCACAGGGGATGTGAGACACTGAGGTGTCCAGCCTGCAGGCGGCTGACTTACCAGTGCTGGTCCTGCCCACACTATCAGTTTAATATCGGGAGGGAGGGGAGTGGAACAGAGGCATGAGGGCCCTATTTCTGCTAGTGGGAGAGGGAACGAAGCTTGTCTCTTGCACCTTTTGTAGGGGAGAAGCTCAGAACTTTACAAATATTACACAAATGTGGTCTGTGGTCACCCAAGGGAGCCTCCTGTAGGCTCCCAGCTCCTCAGCCATCACCATTGGTGGGTGGAAACCTCTGTCTCTTGTGCCCCTGCCTGGAATTTATCACAGGCTGTGCAGTTCTTTGCCTAGGCTGTGATATCCCCAGTAAGCTAGGCCGCTTTGCTCCAGAGGCTAGGAATAGGTTCTCATGCAGTTCTTCATAAGATGAGAGCACCACAGAGACAAAGTTAAACCCATAAAAGAACGTACATGTGTGCTATAAAGCTTACCTGTGATCCCCTCCGACCTCTGCCTCTGGCAGCCATTGGTCCTTCCAGCGTTTCCACAAGGATTGGGGCAGCAGGTCCTGTTCCTTTACTGCATCAGAAGGAAGAACCCGAGGCAGTTTACACTCAGGCTGTTTATGCAAATGTTTTTGGTCTGTGGAGAATCCCATTTGAGCTAGTATTTGAGAGCTCACACAGGAGGTGACACCTCACTGGGGCATTACAACCTGGCTGGTTTGCCTTTATCCCACTCCCTGATTTTAATTCCTGGAGGAGCTAGGGCAGCCCTTCCCCTGGAGTAGAAGACGGTCATACACAGGCTGACATTTAAAACAATGAACTGTGAGATGCTGTCACATCTCCAGAGAGAGGCTACATACAGTCATGGCCCACACCAATACCTAATACAATACAGTCTTTCAAGGATAGTGCAGGAAATTTCCCTAAGGCCCCCAACCTCCTTTACATGTGGGGAAACGTAGGCCGGCAGGGACGGGTACTCTCTGAGGTTTCAGAACTCGTGCTAGAATCCTGAAGCCTGAAGTCCTGTGCTTTAACAGTAATCTCATCCTTTCTCTTAGGAGAGCCAAGGAGTCTGATCTCCCTATTACTTGTGGGGTGCTGCCGCTGCCCTGGTTAGCTTAGCTGGTGTCTTCTTCAGGGGTTTTGTGCACATCGCAGCCTCTACTATGCAAGTCTTGCCTTTCCTAGCTGCTGTCCCTCTTGGAGGCCTGCCCCACAAGGTGGAGCCATGCAATGCTCTTTGCCTGGGCTCTTGGCCACTTCTCTCCCCCCACAGTGAGTGCAGAGCGCTTCATACTGATCTCCACTTACCTAATCACATGTAATCGCAGTAGCTGGGACGCTGGGTGGAAATGGGGATATTGTAGATCCAGCTTCAGTATGGAGGAGCTAAGAGCAACTGTGAGCAGCTGGCTCCTCCATGGAGAGTGCTCCTGGTGGCCTACTGCCTGCCTTATTTAGTTGCAATCCCTATCCCCTTCTTGCAGAAAGCCTCCCCCCACTGCAGCCTGAGAAAGGTAGCTGGTGCTCATCTTCTCCAGGGCTGCCCCGAGCCTTCCTTGGCCAGTTGTGTGGATTTTTGCTGGGGCCCCATTACCCTACCTATCTGCAGTATTTCTACGCTTCCCCATTACCACAGGATTCTGAGCCCCTCACAGTCCTTCCTCTCTTGATCCTCTCAGCCCTGCTGAGGGCAATGCTCTCAGCCTTAGCAACTGAGGCACTGAACGCCTAAAGAGGCAGAAAGTGGCTTCCAGGGCACCTTACTCCCACTGACAGCAGCTAGGCCCCTCTCTGCATCTTCAGGACCCCAAATACCTTCACAAACCCAGCCCAAAATGACTGACACACAAAGGCTCTTGGCCCCGCTCAGACCAAGGTTAACACCCAACCCCCTGGGCCATTCTGTGCTTAGCTACTCTTGTGTGACCTCTTCCTTCAGCAGCAAGAGGAGGCTGTAGAATGGGGAGCGAGCAGAGACCGGGGGTCTGATGGGCCCTAGACCCTTTTCTGTGCCACATGCAGCAGAAACTCAACGGCCAGGGCTAGGGTGGAAAGGGAGATGGGTCATTCAGTTTCCTGTTCAATTGGTGAAATGGCTGGGGGGTGACAAGCTGCACAAGTGGGACCCGTGTGGAAGAGGGGGACTGGAGGGGGAGCCTAGGAAGAAGAGTCCCTTCTATTTCTGCCCCAGCAGAGCCAGGACAGAGGCCCTGGCTCAGCCTGGGCGTGCAGGAAAAGGCAGCTGCCTGGCAGAGAAGGAAGAGCAGAGCCTGGAGAATGCTAATGAGCTGGCATTGCTAGAGCACCTTTCCTACCAGGTGCTCAGCTGTACTGTCCCTAACACAGATTTGCCCTGCTTGGTCCTCTACCAGGATCCCACCCCATGGGGATGCTGGGTCTCTGTGTCCCACAACCCACTCACCTAAGTGCTTGTCCCTCCCCCGCCCCTCCTTCCCCAAGTGCTGGAGGGCCAGAGCACAGGGCCCGTGCCCACAAGCAGGCAGACGCCAGCCCCGCAGACCTGGCAGGCTGGGAGCTGGCAGCCAGCCACACCCAGCAGGGTGCTGTGGAACATTGCTGCCTCCTGGTGGCTTGCCCAGCTGTCAGTCCAAGGCTCCCTGAGGAGGGCTCTCCCTTCAGTGCAGGAGTGGGTAGGAGGAAATCCCGTGCCCCCCAGGACGCAGCCAGATGTGGGGGTCATTCTACTGGGGTGTGACAGCAGCTTCAATCCCAGCCTGACAGCTAGCTCTCTGGGGGCTTGGGGGAGGTGCCAGGTTGGAGGGGCTCAGCCCTGTTAGGTTTTATTAGCCTGGAAAAAAACATTTTTAACCCTCTAGCACACCCCAGGCTCCTGAGTGCTTTATAAGCTCCCTGGGCAGTGCAGAGCTGCCAGCCCTGGGAATGCGCCATTAGAGGGCAGGACAAGCCATCTGCCAAGGCAGATTCAAGCAGGAAGGCTGGACTCGCACAAGCTGGAATCAGACTCCCCCCTCTTACCAGACCTGCCCCAAGGGGCAGCTCCTTGGTTTTTAAGGCTCGTCTCAAATGCAGCAGCTTGAGTAGCGCAACATCCCGTGGCACTGCCTGCTGTCCCAAGCACCCTGACTGAAGCCCCTGGTCATGGCCTGTCAATGCAGCCCCTGTCCAAAGGTGTTAGGAGGCAGGCTGAGGGCAAAAGGCAACGTGCCCCTTTTTGAGTCCCCCCGCCTCTGCCTGCAGCACCTACGTTTCACTGGCCACCTCCCCTTAATGTTCTGCCCAGCTCAGCAGCTCTCGGCAAAGGGCTAGAGTTAGAAAGGCTGCACCGCAGAATTAGCAGAACAGGCCCCCTGCTACTGCAAGGGCTTTGGCCCGTTCCCGCTGTAATTCCTCTCAGGGAGCTGAGGCTATACTAGACCTGGCTCGGCTGAGATTCCCTATGGGCACGTATATTTTGAAGGTACCAGCAATGGGCAAGATTTCAGGGCCCTGCTCTCCCAGCTCAGCAGAGCGAACCATGGTATGCACAAGTCTGCGAGCATCTCCTATATGTGTGCATAGATCTGGCTCTCTACTCCAAGGATAGACCCATGAACCTCCCAGCCTTCCTGGCCTAATGCGAGACAGCAGTAAAATCTGTGTCCCAGAGCTGTCCCAGGCTTCCTCTGCCACCACTCCAACCCGTGGTTTCCATCTGCAGTTTGACCGACACCTTTCCATTGTTTTCTCAGGGGGATCCCGGCTGTGTTCCAGGACTCTGAGTGACAGGTCTCTCCTTGCCAAAGGGAAAGGGGAACAGCTGGCCCAGTGCTGTGGGGGCATCTTCTTACTCAGCCCATGGCTAATGGCTTTGGGGTCCTCCAGTGAGAATGTGGAGCAGCGGTTCTGTTTGCACCGTGGTAGGAAACTTGGTGGCAGAAGCCTTCCACCTCCCTAAATGGTTCCCCAGATAAGTGTGAAAACTCAGGGCAGGAGGTGGGGGACAATAGGCACCTATGTAAGAAAAAACCTTGACTACCAAGACTGTCCCTGTAAAATAGGGACAGCTGGTCACCCTACCCCTGCATTCTGCTTTGACTGAGGCTCAGCCCCAGTGCTCCAGGGACACCCCCCACCCTTCTTTCCTTCTGTGGCATCACTGTGTTCTGGGCTCTGGTTTCCCTGACAGCGATGGCCTCCAGCAAAGACATATCTCTGGGGGCCCTCAAATTGGCTGTGAACCCAGGCGAAGGGTCCAGTGGGCCCATGTGTTAACCCAGCACTGCCCCCAAAATACACTCTGTGGGCTAGCCCTGTGCCAAGACCCATCAGCAATGTGCCCTTCTGTAGGGTGAACCGTTTTCAGATGCCAGGATGAAGGAGGACCCAGGCAGGAGCTGTGAAGATATTTCTTAGCTTGCACTAAGACAGAACAAATGTATCTTGAGTCTGACACAATAAACAAGGAGTCCTGTGGCACTTTTAAAGACTCACCAATTTATTTTTTGTATGAGCTTTCATGGGCGAAGTCACCACTTTCTGATATGTTGTGTTTGAGTCTATACAACTTGTTTCATTTGGCTGTTTCATCTGAGCCGATGCAGTGAAATGTAATCACAGGATTTTCTTGTCAATGTAAGTTTTCGCCATTCTGTCATCTGACAAAGCGGGACTTTGCCTATGAAAGCTCGTGCAAAAAATATATTTGTTCATCTTTAAAAGTGCCACAGGACGCCTTGGGTTTTTTTTTTGCTGAACTAGATTAACAGGGCGACAACTAGATTAACAGGGCTACCCCTTTGGAACTTGATTTTGATATGTTTCTTTTCTACTTATGTCAAATGCTGACTTAAACAAATGGCAAATTAGTTGCAGGTGAGTTCCAAGCCATTTCCCCATCCAATCTCCAGTGTCATCCCATTCCCCTTGGGGGCCTCCCACTGAGCTACCCACTGTAGGGATACTGGAAGCTTCAGGCTCTCTAAGCAGTCCAGGATGAGTGCAACCCCAATGGGCAAAGATAGGGCCAGTTCCCACCCAACAGTAAAGGCAGTGTCCCTACTCTACAGCCTCTGTGCCTAGCTTCAGCTTCCAGCCATTGAATCATGTGAGATCTTTGTCTGCTGGATTGAGGAGTCCAGTGTTAAATATTTGTTCCCCCTCTAGGTACCTATACACTGTGATCAAGTCATCCCTTACCCAGCTCTTTGTTACACTAAATAGACTGAACTCTTGGCGTCTCGCACGAGAAGGCAGGATTTCTAGTCTTTTCATCCTTGGGTGCGGCTCTTCTCTGCTGCCTCTGCAATTTACCAACCTCCTACTTGAATTGTAGGCACCAGAACTGGCTGTAGGAGCTTGGCAGCGGTCACACCAGAGCCAAATCCAGAAGTAAAATAATGTCTCTGCTCCTACAGGAGATTTCCATTGATCCAGGATGGCAATAGTCCCTCTGCCCCTTGCCTCCCATGGTCAGTGGATTACCTGCCACGATTGAATCATGTTACAAATGTCCCGCCACTTTCCCAGAGTGGGGGGTGTAACTTCACAGCTCCGTGGATTAATTTTGCTGCCGTTCGCCCAGCTCTGAGGCGAGTGAGCCCCTCCCCCCCGTACAGCACCCCCAAGTGACCTAGGGCTGAGCTGAAGTGTTGTAACATGAGCTGTGCATCCCTCTCACTCCATAGTTAGCCACCCCACTGCCCTGCCCCCCTCCCAGCCTGCTGTGGCTCAGCCAGCTTGAGTGCAAAACCCCCAATGGAGATTTTTGTGTGTGGCTGCGAACCAGGTTGGGGGTGGGGGGGCTAATACTCACGCTGCCTGGACTGTGAATCTGGGCCAGGGCAACTCAGATGCAATATGATCACTATAGGGTATCCATGTGAGGGAGGCCAAGACACGTCAAGACGGGTTCAAGAGGTCATAATGGGGTAGTCAATGTGGCATCAAGAGGTCGTACTAGGTCACAATGGGGGTGTCAGTGAGTCAAGGGATTATACAAGGTTATAATGGGGGGGAGGCGCCAATGAAAAGCCATAATAAGCATCACAGAACCTTCATGGGGGGGGGGTCATTCACTGTCTCAGTGGGGTCCAGTGAAGACTCAATGCTCATGCAAGGTCACCATGGGGAGCGATATGAAGGCAGTGAGTTGTACGAGGTCACACCAGGGATCAATGCGGTACCAATGAGAAGTTGAGGGGTCATAAAGGTCGTCAATGAGTCATGGGTTCAGATGAGGGCAAACCAAGGAGTCAATTTTTGAGTCAAGGGGTCAGAGAAGGTCACAATGGTAGTGCGGGGAGGGGGGGGCATCAAGGGGGGTCATATTAAGGTCAAAACAAGGAGTTAATTGTGAGTCAAGGGGTCATATGCTTGGTCACACTGGGTGTCAATGTGTCATATGAAGTCATGATTGGTGTGAATGAGGCATCAAGTGGGCATACGAGATCAAACCCAGGAGTAAGAACATAAGAACATAAGAAAGGCCGTACTGGGTCAGACCAGAGGTCCATCCAGCCCAGTATCTGTCTACCAACAGTGGCCAGTGCCAGGTGCCCCAGAGGGAGTGAACCTAACAGGCAATGATCAAGTGATCACTCTCCTGCCATCCGTCTCCATCCTCTGATAAACAGAGGCTAGGGACACCATTCTTAACCCCTTTCTGGCTAATAGCCATTTATGGACTTAGCCACCATGATCTTATCCAGTTCCCTTTTAAATATTGTTATAGTCACAGCCTTCACAACCTCCTCAGGTAAGGAGTTCCACAAGTTGACTGTGCGTTGTGTGAAGAAGAACTTCCTTTTATTTGTTTTGAACCTGCTACCTATCAGTTTCATTTGGTGACCCCTGGTTCTTGTATTATGGGAGTAAGTAAACAACTTTTCCTTGTCCACTTTTTCCACATCAGTCATAATTTTATATACTTCTATCATGTCCCCCCTCAGTCTCCTCTTTTCCAAGCTGAAGAGGCCTAGCCTTTTTAATCGTTCCTCATACGAGACACTCTCCAAACCCCTAATCATTTTAGTTGCCCTTTTCTGAACCTTTTCTAGTGCTAGAATATCTTTGAGATGAGGAGACCACATCTGTACACAGTATTCGAGATGTGGGCGTACCATGGATTTATATAAGGGCACTAATACATTTGCAGTCTTATTTTCTATCCCTTTTTTAATGATTCCTAACATCCTGTTTGCTTTTTTGACCGCCTCCGCACACTGTATGGACATCTTCAGAGAACTATCCACAATGACTCCAAGATCTTTTTCTTGACTCGTTGTAGCCAAATTAGCCCCCATCATATTATAGGTATAGTTGGGGTTATTTTTTCCAATGTGCATTACTTTACACTTATCCACATTAAATTTCATTTGCCATTTGGTTGCCCAATCACTTAGTTTTGTGAGATCTTTTTGAAGTTCTTCACAATCTGCTTTGGTCTTGACTATCTTGAGTAGTTTAGTATCGTCTGCAAACTTAGCTACCTCACTGTTTACCCCTTTCTCCAGATCATTTATGAATAAATTGAATAGGACTGGTCCTAGGACCGACTCTTGGGGAACACCACTAGCTACCCTTTTCCAATCTGAGAATTTACCATTTATTCCTACCCTTTGTTCCCTGTCTTTTAACCAGTTCTCAATCCATGAAAGGACCTTCCCTTTTATCCCATGACAACTTAACTTACGTAACAGCCTTTGGTGAGGGACCTTGTCAAAGGCTTTCTGGAAATCTAAGTACACTATGTCCACTGGATCCCCCCTGAGTAAATTTGTGCATCGGGGGGGGGGGGCTCATATGAGGTCACAATGAGTATCAATCAGGCATCGGGGGGGGTCATATGAGGTCAAAACGAAATCATGTTTGAGTCAAGGGGTCATATGAGGCCACAACTGGGGTCAATGGCGAGTCAAGGAGACATATGAGGTCAAACTAACACCTCAATTTTGAGTCATGGGGGTTATATGAGGTCACAAATGGGGGGGGGGTCAATGAAGCGTCAAGGGGATATATGAGGTTATACTGGATATCAATCAGGCATCAAAAGGTCATATGAGGGCAGAACAAGGAATCAATTTTGAGTCAAGGGGGGGGTCACAAGGAGGGGATCAATGAAGAGTCAAGCAGGCATACGAGGTAAAAACCAACAAATCAATTTTGAGTCAGGGGGCATATGAGGACACAAATGGGGGTCAATGAAGCGGCAAGGGGGCATATGAGGTCACATCAACAAATTTAGAGTCAAGGGGTCATGAGGGCACAAATGGGGTAAATGAAGAATCAAGGGGGCATACGAGGTCAAACCACCAAATCAATTTTGATTCAAGGGGGTCATATGAAGGCACAATTGGGGGAGGGGGTCAATGAAAAGATTAGAGTTCATACCGGTCACCACGGGACTCAATAATAGGACGCCCTTGGGTCATACATGGTCACAATTGAGGTCAAGGGGATATATGAGGTCAAATCAAGGAATCACTTTTGCGTCAAGGGGTCATTGTGGGTATTACTAAGTCATGGGACATGTGAGTGCAAAATGTGGAGTCAATGAGGAATCAAGTGGTCATGTGTGGTCACTGCAAGGGGGTGGTCAATGAAGAGTCATACTGGGGAGTCAATGAGAGGTCATGCGACATCCCAATGGAAGGGGTCAGTAGGTAATATGAGGTCACAGTGCTGGGTCAACGTGGAGTGAAGGGGGTCGTGCAAGGACACAACAGAGAATTACACAAGGAAAAGCCACTCCTGGGACAGCAGGGTCTGTGGGTCATGTGTCTGGGGCACCGGCGGGAGTTGTATGATAGCCCCTGTATTCCCGTCTCAGCTGCTCCTGCATTGGCCAGTGCCCCGGTTGCTCACTCAAACCTGTTTTGTGGCTACGGTGTGCTGGGTGTGGACAAGCCAGCCAGGCGGATCTCACCGTGGGGAAGCCCTTTCTGAATCCCCAAGAGAAACTCACCAGCTGCTAGCAGTACAGTTGCCCCCTACCCTTTGGGTGCTACTGGGCTGGCTGGCTCATTCCCTGTGCCAGCTGGCCCACTATACCCCCTGTCCCCCCTTAGTGCCTGACCCAGTCCACAGCAGCACTGTCCCTCCACAGGCCCCCTTCCCAGTTCACCAGCAGCCCCACTGTTCCCCCACTCCCATTCACACACAGAGTGGGGTCAGGGCCATCCCTAGCCCACATTGCCAGAGCTTGAGAAAAAGGACCGGAAATGGCAGATGATGAAAGGGTGGGACTGGCCAGTTCCTAGAAAAATCCCAACTGCCCCAGGATCCATCCCCATTACTTACAGCCTGTCCCAGCTCCTCCAGGATCTCTCCCCTGGACTTGGCATCTTTCCTCTGCCCCTTTCCACACTTAGGGCTTTTAAGTGTCACCCTGCAGGGCCCCCTCCAGCATCATGCCCTTGGGGCCTTGTCCAGGCTGGCTGTGGCCCCGCTGTCCCCACGCAGCCCCTGCATTTTGGCCAATTGTACACAGGCCCATGTCTGCCATCGCCATCAGCCCTTCTCCACATCCAGCAGAGCTCTCCCACCCCCCTCCTCAGCCTGTATCAAGCAGCCCCTGCCTCTGAACAAGAGCAGCCGTGCCAGGGCTTAACTAATCCACTTCCAAAGCTAATTCAGATTCACTCCTTCTTGTAGACAAGCCCTGGGCCTGGGTGTTATGGTGGAGGTGGGGAAGAAGAGTGGAGCTTGCCCAGGAGGATGGAACAATCCAGTCAGCTGAAACAGGACACTGGGAAAAACCCAGACCT
>ML685790.1:2613934-2632424 GCA_007922175.1 Pelusios castaneus | reverse complement strand
CGCATGAGCTTTCGTGGGAGAAAATCCCAAGTGGGATTTTCTCCCACAAAAGCTCATGCGATAAATAAATCTGTTAGTCTTTAAAAGTGCCACTGGACTCTGGATTTGCAAGGTCACCCTGCTGCAGGGGAGATACAGATCTCCAGGGGCTAGCGGGATGATAGTCCTGGAGGGGAACAGTGGTGAAGGTTGAAAACAATGTTTCCCTTCGGTTTTGGACTCAAAGCCCCAAGCAGCTCGGTGGAGAACAGACCTCTGGGTTAAAGAAGAGACTTCTGGGTTAAATTACCTAGTGACTTTCATCTGTGTGGAGCTCAAAGCCCTGCACCCCGGAAGGACATTTCCAACCTCCATGTGCTACAGAAGGGGAAACTGAAGCACCAGGCAGGGTAGGGGGCAATGATTCATCCCCATTCATCTAGCCAGGCAGCAGCAGCATCAGAAGCAGAGCCCACTTGTGCGGCTTTAATGTCAAATGAAACAGGAGCAGATGGAGGAGGCGGCCACTCTGGGGCATTTAAAGAGCCCGTGACTCTGGAGCCATGCACTGACAGCTAACTAGACATGATTTGCAGGGAGGAAGTTGCCAGTCCAACTGCAGAGGAGGAGGGAGGAGCCAGGGGGGCATACATAGATCCTGAGCTGAGTGGGTTGGGTGGGGGGAAGCCCTAGGAGCTAGGTTGCCTCTAACCACTGGGCCCCACTCCCCTCCCTGAGATAGGGATAGAATCCAGGAAAGTGGACACCGGGAGGCTGCCCTTGCAGAGCAGGGAGAGAGAAGGCAAGTAGTCCAGGGGATCCAGCTGCTAATCCCTGTCCTCCTCGCTGCATAGAGAAGTTTTACTTTCCCCTCATGGAGGGGCATGATACAGGGCTTCTGGATAATGGTGCCTCAGAGCTACAGGGGTCTGTCACCTCCTATAGCCCATTCAAAGCCCTTCCCTGGCAGTGGGAGTAGGAACGACAGAGCCTCTGGCAGCCACGAGCTGTGCCATGTCTATGAACTTTATAAAACTCTTCTCAAGACATAGGCACAAGCAATAGAAAGAACATCTGTTATACACAAATATACACATCTGAATAAATACAGCCTCCAGCACTGGGTCTGGAATGTGTAGCCGGGAGCAGGGCATGTGATCTAAACATGCAGTAAGTGGGCAAGCAGAAGCAGCTGAGCGAGCGTGTGAGACACAGTCATGTAGATTCACTCACGCCGGGATCCAGAATTCAGAGCCGAAAGGTGGCATCGAGGGGACTGAAAGGGTGTGAATGCACGTGGGCAGGGCACAGCAGGACATGCACACATACAGCACAAGCATTCACCAGTCATGTGTGGTGTGCCACACACACACACACACACACTACTTGCACGCATTGCGCATGGCCCACACATACAGGGCAACAGTACTTTTCCCAGCAGACGCCACCAGCATATCCTAATCACATCTCTGTTTCTGCTAAGAGGCTCTCGCCCAGACCTGATGCCATGAAAACCATCTGGGAGCTGGAATCTGTGGAGCAGGAGGGAGAGAGAACGTTAGACATTGGGGCTGGAGAAGAGCCCAGGTCTGTACACCAGGCCCAGAGTCGAGAGCGAGAGAAAGGGACACAGGACTGCAGAGAAGCAGAACAAATGAGGACTGAGCAGAAGTTGACTAACGTGGCAGGAGACTAAAGCCAGAGAGGATTTGAAGCAGAGAGGTGACCAGACACACGCTCTGGGCAACGTGGCAGAATCTTTGCTGTTTGGGGGCCCTTAAAGTGACTGAACCATTGTCACCGTGGGGATCTGGATTAATTTTCTCGGCACCAGGGATTCCATGTGATCAGGTTACACAGGAAAAGTCAGCCCTGAAAGCTGCCCCTGGGGTCTGAGAGTCTTTCCATTGCAAGCATCCTCACAAGAACTACGGGTTCTACTGGTCAAACTGGCCACTCAGTGACACCTGTACAACCACACTCCCTGCCAAGGCTGCCCTCAGTGACAGCTCCTGTGCTCTCAGAGAGGCTGCCCAGGTATAACTGGCTGGAACTTAGCCACCCCTTCTGTTGCTGATCTGCAAGAACAGAATCCAGTTCACTCCCCTTTAGCTATGCTGGTGCTGCAGGGCTCACATGAATCAACAGCAGATCTGCCACTGACGCATGTGAGGTAACAAGCGGCCATATGACGACCAGCACTTGGCACTTGGTTTCCCAGCTGACACCTGGAAATTCTCACCTTCACACTGCCTGAATGGAGGGCTGACAGAACTTTCTTGGTCCATTTTAAAGAGGAAGGTGAAGCCAGATAGCTAATGGCACTGGCCAGTAGGTGAATGGAATCCTTCCCCAAACTCATCAAATGACTGAGCATCTTGTGGATGTTGGGTTTGGAGCTCAACACATCATATGTACTGCTATTGAGAAAGCTATTGAAAAGCAGACAAGCTCATCCTCCTCTCCAAAGGCTAAGGTCAGGTTCTTGCACCAGGAAGCAGCGGGGTCCAGATGTTTTTTAACTCAGAACAGCTGTGCTGATCTCTAAGACAACGAAATTTGGGAGATTGGGTCCAAAAATTGGTCTGTGCTCACATAATCTGGATGTTGGCATCAAGGTTTTAGGCACAGCTGCATTGAGAGGTGTCAGGGTACAGATGTTTTGGTGCATTATGAGCAGCTATACTTGTTTTCTATTCAGACACTGGAAGGTGCTTGTGGTGGGGTGTCTGTAGGCAATTGCCAAAAAGTGGCTGGCTCTAGGTACTAGTTCCAAGTCTTTGTGGTGCTGTGGCACTGGATTCTGGATTTATTTGGCCTTTTAGGAGCCGCTAGACTAGTTCCTATTATGATGAGACAAATGGGGAGCTTGGGTTAAAAAATGAGCAGGATCTGCATAAATCTACTTGCTGCCTTTATCTCTGTTAGTTCTGCTGGATTCCTATCAAACACTGGAGCACAGTAGCTCCTTGGCACAGCTCTGTAATATCCCTTTCCTTCAAATACAGCCACTGCACAGACAGAATATAGTGCATGGTAACCCGCATGAGATCTAGGCCAGGAAGTGAGGAACAGTGGAATACTCTATTCAAAGTGCAAAGAAATTTAGGGAAGCACCATAGAATGACATGAGCTGGAACTTTTCTGAGACACCAGGGCCATCACTCCAAGTTTTATGAAAAGATCCACGAGATCTTTAATACCCATGACTCTGGATTCAAGCCTTTGCTGAAAGATGTTAATTTCTGTAGCATCATTGATGCATTGGTACTGGAAAGAGCCCAGACTGCCAATCAGAGCTGCAGGCACTCTGTATTCCAGCCCACAATAAAATGGGAATCTTCTCCATTTACTAACCCCACAGTGACATACTCATCCCAGTGGAAAACAACACAGAAGCATCCCTCATTTCTGCCAGCCTCCCCAGTCCAGCCTCATCTCCACTTCTCTGGGGTCCCAGAGGTCTTACTGCTCTGGCAGATCCAGGGGTTCTTCTCCCTGACCGTGACTTCACGAGTCTCATTCTCCTCCTCTTCCTCACCCTCAGAGAGCAGGTCTGAGATCTGCTGCTGCAGCTCGGGACTGATGCTGTTCTCTCCCAGAATCAGTGTCCTCAGGGCTGTTGGGTAATTCTCCACCATGTCCAGCAAGATCTGAGCAGGATAAGAGCCAGAAGCAGGTGGACAGGAAGCACAGAAAGAGGTCAGATTGACAGGAAAGAGGTTCAGAGCTGTTTTATACTTTTCATCGCCCCAACCTCTGCCCTTGTTTCTTCTCTCTGCCTTTTGTTGCACTCTGAGCCCACTTCACCAGCTTTTAGGGACACAGAACTCTCCACCTTTTCCTGAGGAGCAGCTGAGACCCATACAAGACCTTCCCAACTGCATCCAAGGAGGAAATCACCTCTACTTTTGCATATTCTACTGTCTCCTACCTGCAAATGTTCCCTGCCACCTCCAGCTGTATCCCCTGCAAGCCTGAGTCAGATAAACCCGTGAGAATGGGAAACCTCATTACCATGAGCTGAGCTTGTCAGAGAAGAGACTGAAAGAAATCGCTATGCAGATTATCTGTAACCCCAAGCCCTGCCCCACCCCAAGCCTACACTCCAACACTTATTCCAACCTAGTTCCTGAAGCCAAACCTTCTCCCTCACTTTTTCCAGAGACCCAAAGAAGCCAAAAATGAAAAAACAAAACCAAAAACCCCCACACCCTGCTCTCTCATCCCCCACTCATTGGAGGCTGAGGCAGGGGCCAGGAGCCTCAGGCTAGGGCTGAGCAGCAGCTCCTTGGACTGAGGTAGCAGCATGTCTTGCAGAGACTGCTCTGAGAAGAGAAGAGATGGGGACGTAGGTGCATCTCAGAGTTGGGGACTCTACTGTTTGTTGTGCCCCTGAGGTGCAGGTGATGCTATATCAGCATCAGGCTTACCTGGGCTGAATGATTGGTAAGTCCTGTTCCTTCCAGGTCCAGAACCTCCAGGGTGCGACTAGAGGCCACAGCAACAGCCAACATCCCTGCGACCTGGTCACCTAGAGGAGATCAAAGCCAGGGGTGTCAGCAGAGTTTGGCTTCACACAGACTGTGTCCTCACTGGGCCAGGCAGGTTCCAGGACTAACCCTCTGGGAGCTTTCCTCATCCCAGTGCTACCAGCAATCACCTTGGAAAAGGAGGTGCAGGGTTATTGGTTGTGAGAAGAGACAAGTTGAGGGGACGGATTGCTGGTTGTGGGCTGTGACTGGCTGTTCCGGGATCGAACATGGAGAACTTGAAGGAACACAGTGAAATAGTGTCTCTTACAGAAGACTGTTCATCCACGGCACCTTCCATCCACCTACCCAAGGATCGTGGTGTTTCCCGTCACTGCCAGTGGGGGGAAAGCAGGCCTGGAGGGGGGAGTGACTGGCCCCGTGGTCAGAGTGGAAGTCAGTAGCAGAGCCAGAAAGAGAGGCCAGGAATCCTGGCTCCCTGCCTTCTGTTTTGCCCACTAGCCCCTACTCCCTCTCTATGTCTACACTTGAAAAGTTAAATCGATTCTGTTAAGTCGACTTAACAAGATCAACTTTAAGTCGACTTAAAGTCAACCTTGTTAAGTTGACTTAAGAGCAGAGATAGCCATTATACTGGCTTTAAATCAACTTAATAAAGTCGACTTAGTGCTAATCCCTGTCGACACGGGCCTTAAGTCGACTCAAGGAAATGCTTAAGTCGACTTAATAAAAACCCAGTGTGGACGCGGCTTTGTTTAGGTTGACTTAAGCATCCTTAAGTCGACCTAACTTGCCAGTGTAGACGCACCCTCTGAGAGCCAGGAACAGAGCCCAGGCATCTACTTTCCTTGTAGGGAGATGTCTCCTTTGGAGCTGGCCTCACTGGCATTCAGGGCCAGCGAAGAGGACAGATTCCAAGGCACTCGCCCTGCAATCTCCAGGGAGGAGGCAGGGGATGGTCACAGCAAATTACTGGTCAATGTCCTTTGTGGGGGGAGGATGGGCTCCATCATCTACCTCATTAGAGACCCTTAACAGAGAGGAGAAACCAGCCATCCAGGGCCACTGCTAGGGCATGGAGAGGGGGACGGGGCAGGGAGGGGAGAGAGAACTGCCCAGACTAGTTTCCTGGGGCAGGGTGAGATGGGAGAGCTGCATGGTCTGGCCTCTGCCTCACCAGCTGCCAACCCTGCTCCAGCAGCACAAGCTGGAGACGAGAGTTGGTTTCTATGGCAACTATTGCCAGGCTCTTCTCAACCTTGCTATTCTCTGGGGAATGAGCTGGAGGGGCGGGGGCACATTCATCTGGCAGGCCAATGACTGAGACCCAAGGGATTGTGAATGGGAGGGAGAAGGAAGTCAAAACCTGAGCTGAGAGCTGATGCAGTCAAACACAGCAGTGGGACAGGCGGAGCTCAGAGACCCCAGGGGTGGAAGAGGGAGGGGACACCATCTTTCCTCCTAAGGTCCAGGGCTGGATTAAGGCAGGGGCTTTAGGGGCTGCAGCCCCAAGCCTTGACCTAAAGGGGGCCCTGCAGCCCCCCAAAAATCCAGCCCAGCCAGCCTGAGTGGTAGGCTGCTGCCCTCACCTTCTGCTTGACTACCCAGCTCCCAGGCTAGCTGGTCTACTCACCAGCCAGCCTGGGGACAGGGCAGAAGTATCATGGTCTCTGGGCGTCCCCTCCCCAACCTCCAGCAGCAGCACTGGCTTGTGGGCCCCCTGCTGCAGTGCCGGCCTGCAACTCCCCCCACAGCAGTGTGGCCCATGGCCCCCTCCGCAGAAATGGCTGGGGCCCCCGAGCCCATGACTCCACACCCCAGCATGGCGGGGGGGGGGGGGGGTGAGGTAGCAGCCCTGCATGCCGCCGGGTCTTGATCCGGCCCTGCCTAGGTTGCCTGCAGCTGCCATCTCCTCTGTGAAACTAGCAGGGCATATGTCCCCATCACACACATTACCAGCACAAGTAGGACGAACTGGCCTCCAGTCTCACAAAGGACTGAACGGGTTATGAAGAATGAACTCCCCCACTTACCAGGGTGACCGGATAGCAAGTGTGAAAAACCAGAACCCTTTTGGTGGTGGTGGGGAGATAGACTAGTTACCTAGATAAGACAAGGTCCCGAATCATAGAATGATAGAAGAAGCATTGAGAGGTCATCTAGTCCAGCCCCCTGCACTTATGGTAAGACTAATTATTATCTAGACCATCCTTTTCAGATGTTTGTCTAACCTACTCTTAAAAATTTCCAGTGATGGAGATTCCAGAGCCTCCCTAGGCAACTTATTCCAGTGTTTAACTAACCTGACATTTAGGAAGTTTTTCCTAATGTCCAACCTAAACTGTCCACGCTGCAATTTAAGCCCACTGCTTCTTGTTCTATCCTCAGAGGTTACAATTTCTCTCTCCTCCTTGTAACAACCTTTGATGTGCTTGAAAATTGTTATCATGCCTCCCCCACCCCCCTGCAATCTTCTCTTCTCCAGACTAAACAAACCCAATTTTTTCAATCTTCCCTCATAGGTAATTTTTTCTAGACTTTAAAACATTTTTGTTGCTCTTCCCTAGACTTTCTCCAGTCTGCCCACATCTTTCCTGAAATGTGGCACCCAGAACTGGACCCAAAACTCTAGCTGAGGCCCAGTCAGCGTGGAGTAGAGCAGAACTACGCCTCCTGGCTTGCTTACCACATTCTTTCTAATGCATCTCAGTCTGTTTGCTTTTTTGCAACAATGTCACACTGTCCATTCATATTTATCTTCTGATCCACTGTGACCCTCAGATCCCTTTCAGCAGTACTCCTTTCTAGGCAGTCATTTCCCATTTTGTATGTGTGCAATGGATTGTTCATTCCTAGGTGGAGTACTTTGCATTTGTCCTTATTGAATTTCATCCTATTCACTTCAGACCATTTCTCCAATTTGGGTTCAGGTCATTTTGAATTTAATCCATTCTCCAAAGCACTTGCAACCCTCCTAGCTTAGTGTTATCTGCAAATTTTATAAGTGTACTCACTATGCCATTATCTATTCTAAATCATTGATAAAGATACGGAACAGAACCGGACCAGAACCAAATCCTGTGGGACCCTGCATTCTGTGCCCTTTCAGCTCAGCTTGCCTGTAAACCACTGCTAATTTCTCTCTGGGAATGGTTTTCTAATATTGGGACATCCAGCCACCCTACCGCTCATCTCCAGAGCAGGGAAGAGGCCCAGCAGAAAGGACAGTGTGGAAGAATCTGCCCTGCCCTGCCAGTGTCCACGATGTCTCTGGTCTAGATTCAGTCTCCAGCTCCATCAGACCAGCATCTTCAGCAGCAGCAAACTCACACAAAGCCCGTCAAGCGAGTAGTTCAGAGTCTCTCACACGCCTGCACCCCAGCTCACCGAGCGGGTTGTAGTCCAGGTTCAACACTCGCACCTGGGAGCTGTGAGCCACTGCAATGGCCAGGCGCCCCCAACCTTTGGCCGTGACACCTGGGTTTGCGCTCAGTGTCAACTCCTTAAGGCCTGGAGAAGAGAGAGAAGCCACAGAACACCCTAAGGGTCCAGAAATCACCAAACCTTCCGGAGGAGAACCCACTCAGCCAATCACAGAGCAAGGTGTGACACAGTGCCCAGCACTCTGATTGGCTGAGAGAGTATGATTTTTGGAACTCTTGTGGTTAATGACCTGATTAGCTATAGCCTGCAGCACTTCCCTAAAGCATGCCTACCCGACCGTCTGCCCTCTCCCAGCCTGGCACCTGCCTACCCCAGAGAGCAAATACAATGGAATCACAAAAGGAGTCGGTCTCAGTATAGGCAGGGGGAGATCAGCATGGAAGGGCATGACCAGCAGGCACTGAAGCCTGAGTTTCAGGAGGGATGGCTGCTGTGTCTAATGGCAGCCTATACATGGGAAGGCCTGAGGTCAGTAGCTGGTTAGAGTATTGGGATGAGAGCATGGAGAGCACAGGCCTCAGACCTCATCCCCTGTAGAGAGGAACTTATTTAGCCAGCAGACAGCTATTCCCCGTAAAACAGCCACAAGGGACCATTCTGTGTTAATTCCCAGAGGGGCCAATGGGGCACATGTACTGTGAATCCCTGTTCTGCAGTGGGGAAACGTGTATTGATCTAGTTATTGTAAATGCATAATCACAGCTCAGGCATCACGACTGCAAAATATTAATACCAAATCAGAAGTCCAAACCTTGCGCTACCTCCCCGCACTCCCATTCAAACACTCCCATTGTGAGGCAGCAGCCTGGCCCCATTTCCCACTGTATTGTGCCAGTGGAACAGTCCACTGTACCAAGAGTCGTGCTCCACTGGACATGACTCCCTCCCTTAGGGGGCAGTACACAAGGAGGACGCAGAGTCCTCACCCAGGGCAATGGCTCCAGCTCTAAGAAACTGTTTTACTACACATATGCTGGGAGAAAAAGCTTCGTGCCATGTCTCAGCAAACAGAGAAACTTTCCATCCTGCTCCCCTAAGGAGGCAAAGGAAATTTAGCTCTGAGCAGAAGGGCTTGAGCCATATAAGAGTTCCACTGGTCACTGCACACCCCTCACACACTTGCTTACCTGACTTGGCCCCATCTGGAGGCAGAAGCCCACAGATCAAGTTGATGCCCTCATCACCCAGCATGCAGTCTCCTAAGTCCAAAGCCACTAGTGAGGGATGGGTGGAGAGCGCTGGATTGAGGATGGCTAGGCCGGCGTCTGTCAGGGGGCTCCCATGGAGGCTGTGTGATAAAGGCCAGGAATTATCAATATGCTTTTCTCAAGGCTCCGGGGACTGGCTCAGCCAATGGGAACCAGGAAACGGGAGGAAGATGCTGACAAATGTCATTGCATGGGGGGAACAAAGCTCCAAAATGCCTAGGGATGCTGTCACCCTGAATGAGGCTGGGCAAAATGGGTTCTGGTGACAGATGGGAGAGGCACAGAGACCGTCCTCCCTCCGCCTCGGATGGGAAACAGGGCTGGGGACATTAGGGCAGCAGACATTTCCCACCCAACATGGGACAGACGGAAGGATTGGGGAGATAATGTAGAGCCAGCCCCCTTCCAACATAAGAGAGAGACATTCCCAGCAGAAATGTCAGAATACAGATTGGAGAAGTGACCGTGGTGGCCTCCTCCCAGCATGGGGTAGGAGGACTCAGTGCTTAAAATCAAGTAAATTTTTTCCTCAGAGAAGAATTAATTTGCAGGACTGAAAAGCAATAGAGAGCCCCAGAGAGATAAGGCAACCCTGGCAGATACTTCCCTTCCAGATAGCCACGGCCCACTCTTGGGGGTGGCATCTCCCTGGCACCAGCAAGGTCTCCCCTACTCACAACAGAGACTGGATGGAGCGGTTTGTCTTCAGGGCTTCCGCCAGTAGTTTGACCCGGTTGATGTTGGACACAATCCCCAAATTGAGGTTGAGCTGAGCCAAGGAGTGAGATTCTGCTACCCCTCGGCAAATACGCCCAAAGTCTCGGTCAGAAAGCTGGCAGCCCCGGAGTGACAGCAGTCGCACAGAGTTCTCCCGCAGGCTCTCGCAAATGTCCCGGATCTCAGCACTGGATAAAGTCTCCCCGGAGATCTGGATAGACCCTGGCAACATCTTTCACTTAGATCCCTGACGAAGCTGTTGTGCAATCTGGATTTGTGCAGGTAAATAGTATGCAGTCTGGCTTGGTGAACTGTATGAAGTCCAGATCAATGCAGGTAAGCAGTGCAATCTAGATTGGTTCAATCAAGGCTAGGATCTACTGTGCAAATCTAATTAGCATAACGAATTTTGTGCAGTCTGGATTAGCATAAAGGCTATGGAGGATTCTGGATAGGTGTGGGGCCTGCAGTGCAATCCGGATTGGTGCTGGTAAGTAATGTGCAATACGGACCTGTGCAAGGGTAATCCCAATTGTGCAATCCCAGTCAGTGCAGATAACTAATGTGCAATCTGGAGCAGTGTAGGCGCGGATGCTGTGCAATCGGGTGAGTGCAGTGCTGCTGTGCAATCCGGAGGGAAGCAGGTGGATAATCTTCAATCCTTGTAGCGGCTATTAAATCCGATGCAGTTACTGGTAGTCAAGGGTGCAATCCGGGTCGAGCACGATCCCCCGATTGGGAAAGAGGTGTGCAATCCGCAATGGAGCCTGGTACCCTGCAATCCGAATGACCAGGAAGCAGGGTCTAAATCCAGATCGGAGCCGGATCCCTGCGTGGTTCACACCGGATTCGGAGCCTGTCCTCTAGCAATACAGGGAGACACCGCCGCGAGATCCGTGAGAGCGGGGAAGAGGGATCAGGGCTGCGCGGACGCCCGGGTCGGACCCGCATCAGGGGCCGAGACCTCCCCGGGCGCGGATCATTCCTTCCCCGGCGCCCAGCTCCCTTCCCCCGGGAGCCAGGTCGGGATCTCTGCCCTGCGGCTCCCTCCGCCCGTGCACCTGCTCCGCTGGAGGCGGGACTCGGCTTCCGCGGCACCGGGATCCCCGGCCGGGCCCGGCTTTCGGTACTCGCGGCTCTCTCCGCACCTTGCCCCGCCCGGATCGGCTCCTCCCGCAGCCGCGGCTCCTCCTACCGGCCCCGGTGCGGGGACTCGGGCTGCTTCCCCCCGGATCCGCTTTGTTTGGGGCAGGCCCGCCGGCGGGAGCTGCCTGGTTCCTACGGCCTCTGGCCCGGCCCGGCTCCCACCTCCCTCGCGGCACAGGCGCAGCGCGGAGCCGGCTGGGTGCAGGGCAGCAGGTCCCCACTCACCCCCCCTTCTCTTTAGGCCACCTGGTGCCTGCCCCGCCCCCAGTGCAGTGAGGGCAGGAGGCTTCATCTCAGTGAAACCTCAGCCCCCCAGGGATCCCCTTACCAGAGAGCAAGGGATTTCCAGCCCACCTCACCAGCCCCTCCCAGGCTGAACCCCTGGGCTCCAGCTGAGGCTTAAGGCCAGGAAAGTGAACCCTGCTGGGGCCTGTGGCTGAACTACAAATGGGAGAACCATGCAGAGGGGACTGGCCCAGACCCCTAGTGGCATGAGAACACAGCTTGGGAAGGCAAAGAGAGGGGCCACAGAAGTGGGACTTGTGTGGTTTCAAAGGCTCAGGAGATATTAGGGTGTCCTGGGACTGACAGAGCATTGGCTGAAGCAGCCAGACAAAGAGCCAGGCCACTAAGTAGTTCCATGGATGTCTGGGAGGGTCAGGTGCGTGTGAGAAGGGCCCAACTTCCATGCCGGAGATGGGGGTGTGTGTCACAAACAGACGGCTAGCAGCCCCTGGGCTAAAGACCTTGAGAGGAGTCTTAGTCAGGGAGTCTGCAAGTGGAATTGTCCTCCCTGTGGAGTTTTTGGCCACCTGTGATCAAGTTCCAAGGATGTGGCCTGGTGTTTAAAATAGAAATGGAGGTGAGCCATGCAGAGAGGCTGGCTCAGAGCTGTGCTGCTGGAACTACAGCTTAGCTTGAAAGGGAAAAGTGGAAGGCACATTCTCTTTGGCACAGGGCTACATACACCAGAGCCAGAACAAGGGAGTCGCATGGTTTCGAAGGCTAAGAAGCTATTCTAGGGTATCATGGGACTACAGAGCCTTGACTGAGGCAGCGAAATGACTGGGGATTAGATTGATCCTAGGAGAGTTTCTGTGAGAGAGGAGGCAGTGTGGGGTGAGGAAAGAATCTGGATTACAGCTGGACACAGGCAGTTTGCCCACCCTCCAACCCTGCGCCTTCCTTCATCAAACAGCAAGAATGAGTGAAAGTGATCAGGAAATGATCTGACAGAGCAGAGAGCCTGAAACATGGGGATTTCTCTGATAAACACTGGTGGTGTGCTCAGTGCTATATTCCCTGCCTCCAGGACTCATCATCCGAATTACACAGGTGGGGCGTTTGCCTTTTGCCTCCCTTGTTCAATGCAGGGAGGTTGCTAGCATTAAGGAGACAAGGGGAGTGGGAGGCATCCCAGCTTTGCTTAGCTCAGCAGCACTCACTGCGCAGGACTTTGCTGGCTCAGAAATCCCATGAAAATGCAAGAAAGGCAGGTGAAGGTAGCTTGATCCTCTTCTCTTCTCTTCTCTTCTCTTCTCTTCTCTTCTCTTCTCAGAGTTCCCCTGAGATGCTGATCTGTAGAGCCCTGCACCATGGATACAAATATGTGGATCCACATCCAATCTGCATCCACAAGAAATGGGCCATGGGTATCTGCATCACATCTGCAGATGCAGATATTCATGGATATAATGCAAATATCCACGGATTTGTAGGGCTCCACAGATCAGAGGGAGCTAGGGAAATAGCTCTAAAAGAATTCTGTAGGGGGTGAGAAATAGGAAGCAGAGAGACTGTGGCTAGCTTTCAGCTCAGAGAAGATGCAAAAGAAGCCGGTGGAGTGATGTGACGATTAGGCTAAACTGCAGAGGTAGGCAACTTTCTGCAAATAGCTAATCTGCTAAAGAAAAGGATTAGGTGCTGGATACAGAACCCCCCTCCCAAGTAAAACCCCATCCAGTGGCTAATTAAGAGAGCAAAACCAGACTTGTGTGCATCAGGCACAGGGCAGGAAGGGGAGAGGAGATGGAAAGTGAGGGAGAAATAGGATCCTGGGAGCATGTTAAGTAGCCATTCAACTTTTCTCTTTTGAGTGGAGAAGGGTCACTTGAGCCAGAGATAGCATTTCATGAGATGTCACAAGGCAGCATATAGAGACCAAAGGGGAGTTGCAGAACAAGGCAGATAAGGATGTGGGCTCAGATGACAAGCCCCAGGCCCTGGCTGTAGGAAAACATCCTGTCTGAATATTCCTTACCTGTCTTTTAGTATTCCCCATTGCACGATATACTAGGGATGGGATGGAGAAGAAGGGAGATGGATGTGGGATGAGTTTTCAAAAGACTCAAAAACCCCAAGCAAGAAAAAAACAGGCAGAGGAATAATGTGTGTGTGGAGAAGTAGCTACACTGGGTCTGGAGCAGGAGAGAAGGCTTCTGTATTGTGACACCAACATTGACTCCCTGCATGATCCAGGTGCCCAGTACTGGTAAGGTTTTGCAAACAGGACCTTGCAGGACCTCTTTCATGCTCATGTTAGCTGTCGGAGTGGGAATAAAGCCCTGTGAAGTGCGGTCTGGGAGTAGAATGGCTTTGGTCAGAGCAGCCCAGCAGCTCCATCCGGGGAGGATGGTCAGGTAGCCAGCCAGGTATCTCTTCAGGGCCTCTGGCCAGTGCAGGGAGGACACATTCTCCTTCATGGTTACCTCCAGGCACCAATTATCTGTGTTCCACTAAAAGGGCTATTATTAGAGAGGACTCTGGGAAGAGAGCCCATGGGACAGGTCTTACTTCCATTAACTGTAGCCTCCCTGCAGCATCATTCGGGGCAAGGGCTAATCCAATTCTGAGGTCCTGTCATTGGGATCTTCTGCCTGCCATGCCACATGGTGATGAACGCTTTAAGGGAACAGAGGCTGTTAGGTCTGAGCATGATTCCTCTCCTTGTCACTCAGTGGAGGGCCTGGGCTTTGAAAAATCTGGTGTGTTGAGCAAGAAAACCTGGTGGCTAATCAGTTTTTAATCCAGGGCCCCAGATCGGGTTTAATGAGTCATAGGGAAGGGATTTATGCAGCAATATACACTCCAAATAAATATATTTGTTAGTCTTTAAAAGTGTCACAGACTCCTTGTTTGTTTTGCTGAACTAGACTAACATGGCTACCTTTAATACACTCTGAAGCATAAGTTTTGTTCTTTCTTATGCAAAACCTCCATTTAGTTCAGCAAAATGCAAAAGCCTGCTGGGCAGAATATACCACTGTATGCTCATAGTGCTCGCAGAACAGACTGGGGCTGGGAAAAGGAATGACGCAAGCTGCTCCACAGTTCTCAGCATGGACAGCAGCTGGAGTGGGGAGTGAGACTTATGCCAGGCTCTAGTCCCAGATTCAGCTGTGGCAGTCCTTAGACCCTGACTTACTGTGAGCACAAGGGCATGGGCTGGGACCCAGGCAGTGGGCCTGAGCTGGAGGGACCATCTCTAAGTGTAGAGGCAGGGACACAGCTCTTTGTTGGGAGCCCTAGAGATGCGGTTGTGAAGGAGAGCCTGGCCTAGCAAGAACCTAGTGTCCGCTGGCGGAGGGGAATAACTTTTGGGCCCTGCTTAGCTGAGTTGGACTCGTTCCAGTGGCCTAGACCTGAGCCTCTCTCCTTCCCCATCTCCAAATCAGTCCTGCTGCGTTGGGTGTTGGAAGAACTAGCACTGAGGGATGAACAGGAATAGACTCATTCTAGACTATGAGAGCAGAAGGGTATAATTGGAACCTACGACTTAGTGCCCAAGCCAGAGAACAGCAGACCAAAGAGAGCCCCTCAGAGTACCCAACTGGCTGGTTCCCCCACAGTGATCCCGACTGGGTCCTTGTGGATGATCATAAGCCCAAATAAGATGCCTGGATGAGGGGAAGCCAGACAGGCAATTCTGAGGAGGAACTTGTATTGCAGTGTGTGTTGTGGGAATGTACTCACCCCGCTGCGGAGGAGCCTGTGTTGAATTGGGGAACCTGTCTACTATTTAGGAATGCCGGTTGGTATTATGAAGTTGTTACTTTGAAAACTACTGTATGCCCCTCTGTCTGTGTATGTGTGGAGTCCAGTTATATTGGACAGGCTGTCTCGCATCTTCCCCAGATTGGGCATAAAAGAGAGTTGCCAACCTACATTAGTGTACTCTGATCACACCATAGTCATGCTAAGGATAGTGTCTGAAGGCCGGGAAACTAGTTTGAGCACACTGGTCTGCAGGGAGAGTGGGAAATTACCAAGCAGCACAAAGCGACAGGGGACTAAGCAGCAGAGCTGAGCAAAAAATTGTTTGGGACAGTTTTGTTTACCAGAAGGTCCACTTTTGGTCAGCACGAAAGGTGAGCTCATCAAATAGTTTCAACCAAACCCATCAAAATGTCTCAGAAATATCAAAACATTTAATTTTGGCCCAACTAAAAATTCTGCATTTCAGCAAAAGCCAGGGAAGCTGGAGTCTCAAAATAGCCTGGCAAGAGGAGGAAAAGTTCTTCCGTATAACTTGTAGCCCACTCATTAGGGCCCTCACCTGAGCAGGGGGAGATCCTGGTTCAGTTTTGCTCTCTACATGCTGTAGAGAGGGGATTGAACTTGGTTCTTCCATATTACAGGAGCCTGCAGTAGCTGACATGGCTTTCTGTCAGGCTATGTATATACTAGAGACTTGTCCTGCAATAAAGATGTTGCAGGACAAGGAAAGCATTATAACTGTAATGCTTGCCCCATCAACACAGCACTTGACTTTTTGTTACAAGGAGCAGTGCATGGTGAGCACCTATCCCACCATGCTGGGTAGCAGCCGCCGGGGTTCCCAGCTCTCTGGCAGCAGCAAGGCTTCAGCCACCGGGGTTCTGAGAAACCCAGCAGCTGGAGCTCCCTACTGCTGCCCGGTGGCTGAAGCCCCCACTGGAGATAGCCCCAGTCAGGTGGAGAAGATCCCCTGCTGGGGCTTCCCCTCCCTGCAGCAGCCCCCCATGTCAATTTCACTGCTGCAACAGAGCAGAGGAATCGACATATTCCGTTACTTGTCACTTTCCCTGCTCTAATTGACAGTTCTGACAGCTCCGGTGTCCCAGAGTGGCCTTGATTAGCACTCTGGGACATTTCCAGAGGCCACTTAACATGGAATAAAAGTTACTCACTACACACAACCTCTTTTGTGGAAAAGGTTTTCCACAAAAGGGCTTATTCCTCTCGGTTAGGTGGTTTTATTATCGTGTTACAACAGGGCAGTTTTAACGCAATAAGGAGCTTTTAAGTGTGTCCGGTGTTGTCCTTGTTGCACAGTAAGGTGACTTATTCCGCAATAAAACCTTAGTGTGTACAAGGCCTCAGTCTCTCCTTGTCAGAGTGGCACTGGCTCCTTCAGAGGGCACAGGTCCAGTCCAACTGGGGCCAGTTCTGTACCTCCTAATAAGGTTAAAAGTGGGCACCTCACCCCTATATAAAATCAGGCTGTTAGGGAGAAAGGAAGGAAACAGGAAGTACCAGCAAGGTGAGGGAAGTGGTCGGATGGCACTCTGGGCTGGGGAAGGCTGATAATCCTGCGCTCAGGAAACGGGGCAGTATCACTTGGTAAAGGACGAGTGGGCTCATGATTTTTCCAAGGCCTGTACATAAAACTGTCGCAGGGAGAGGAGTTCAGGAAAGGCCGATTTAAAGAAGATCTTTGATGTATTGATTCGGCTTGGGAGCGTGCTTAAAACAGCCACACGAAGAAGAGCTCAGGCCTGGCAGAAGCCCCACTGAGCATGTTACTTTGACTGAACCAGGGGGAGTTTGGACTTTGGCCGTCTTTCCATTATTGGGGGAAATAGGAAACTTACCCTTGTGCCAATAAACAAGTCCAGCCAGGATGTAACAGTAGTAAGACTTTTGTCCTTTCTGCTCAGGGATGCAAGGAGGGTGTGTGTGTGTGTGTGTGTGTGTGTGTGTGTGTGTGTGTGTGTGTGTGTGTGTGTGTGTGTGTGTGTGTGTGTGTGTGTGTGTGTGTGTGTGTGTGTGTAAAAAATGAGGCAGATCTGGGGCACATGCTCAGCCAGCCCCAAGGGGTGCTATGGGATGGCAGTATTTGACACTGTTGCTGAAGCAGTTTCATTTTTTTAAGGAGACAGGGGGACAGGTTTCCCACATCCTAGGTGAATAATCACCAGACCGTTGTGGAATTCCCCCTTTTCCTGGTCTATTCACTAATCATTGTCACTCAGGGTGGCAATTTAGAGATGCTCGAATGGCTCTACCTGAGCTGAGAGGAGATCCTATGAAATGATGGCTCATCTCCTACCCAAAGTAACCTAGCAGAGCCTTCAAGAATGGGTGGGGGGAGAAGCTGAGAGCCAAGAACCAGATACAGCTTTCTACTCTTTGCCCTGGTACAGGTTAGAGTAGCTTGGAGGATGCTGTAATTTATAGGAGTTTGGCTATGGCTGCTAAGAAGATTAGCTAGGGCTAGGTTGAGCTGCTCCTTTGTACTGCGCCATAGCTCCGGCCCGCAGGAACTAGGTTTACAAGCTGAATGTAACAGCTCTTCCAGTCACTGGAGACTGTCTCCATGTGGAGGAACACCCGCAGGGACTCATGGGTGGCTTCTGCTCTCCTAGCATTACTGAGTGGTGCAAATGGAGTGACAGGGGCCTGAGAATCTGGGCTTCAGAGCACTCCAAGGGAATGGAGTTTGGACCTCAGATGGAAAGTTTGGACAGCAGAAGGCAAACCATTCATGGAGTGTACGAGGGAGCTGGAAGCCCTTCCACTACATCAAACATAGGAAAACCGGTGCTCACAGCTAGGGGACAGGCAGCGTAAGTGATTTGCACTGACCGCCAAGAATCATAGGACTGAAAGGACCTCAGTAGGTCATCTAGTTCTAGTCCAGTCCCCTCCATTGAGGCAGCTATTGGTCTAACCTGTTCTTAGAATCCTTCATTGATAGAGATCCCACTACTGTCCTAGGCAATCTGTTCTGCTGCTTAACTGCCCTGAAAAGAAATTTTTCCTGATGTCCAACTTAAACCACTCTTGGTGCAATTTAATGGTTATGGAGACCATCACCCTTCTTTATAACAACTTTATCCATATTTGAAGACTTGTGTCCCCTCGCAGACTTCTGCGGACAAAACAAACCTATTTTCCCCATATCCTTCCTCACAGGTCTTTTCTAGACCTTCAGTCACTTTTGTTGCTCTCCTGTTTTCTGTATCTTTTCCAAAGTGTGATGCCCAGAACTGGACACACAGTCTCAGCTGGAGTAGTATCGGTGCTGAGTAGCATGGAAGAATCCCTTCTCATGGCTTGCTTGCAACACTCCTGTTAATATACCAATTACACTGACTCATTTGGTTTGAGATTTCAGGTCCTTTTCTGAAGAAGTCCTGCCTAGGCCGTCATTTCTCATTTCGTATTTGTGCCACTGAATATTCCTTCCTACCAGCAGTAGTCTGCATTTGTCCTTATTGAACTTCATCCTGTTTAATTCAG